>JACBYM010000829.1:0-49718 GCA_013435755.1 Amphilophus citrinellus
CCCCCGACGAGGCGCGCTTTCCAGACTCGAGCCCCCTGGGCTGAGTGCGGGCGAGGGTGGTAGGGCGTTGCTTTTGACGGGGGCCTGCGCTCTGGGCGCCCGCGGCCTTTCCGTTATACGCCTGGCTCGGCCTCTCTGATGACCCCGGGGCCACCGGGGAAGCTCCCGCTCCAACGGGCTATCAGATGGCGTGTGCGCCCGGATGAAGGCCTGCGACACGACAGCTCGTTTGGGCGACGGGGCCAAACGGAAGCGCGCGGGTCCGTTCCGACATATGGCGGAAGGGAGCGCCTTTCCGAGGACCTTTCGGGTAACGCTGGGCCCCGCGTCCGTCGCCGCCTCGCCGTTCCAGAGTTAGTCCCTCCGGCCGGCTCGGGTCGAGAGGTCGCCGTTCAAAAAGTAAAGGGACGCCTACGCGTGCCTTTCGGGCCTCCTTCGGGGCCCCCGAGGTGCCAGAGGGACCGAAGCGCGCTTCCGCCGACCGAAAGAGGGCGCCCCGCCGATGGCCCCGTCTCCGAATTTCGTGCCTCTGGGGGCCACGGGAAGTCTCTCGAATCGACCCCGAAAGGTCAAGGGTCGCTTGTATTGGTATAGATGGAAATCTGGAATTATTCCAGATTCTCAGCTATCCCAATAGAAAACTATGGCCACCACTCAAAATGGCCGACTGCCTTAAAAACTACATTCCCACACCCCCTCGGTCGGCTCACCTTGCCCATCGCGCCACCACTAGTCCAAAATTTCACCCCATAAGAATTAGTCGTGTTTGTGTGGGTATAGCTGAGAATCTGGAATCATTCCAGCTTCTCAGCGCTTATACAAATAGAACTCTATGGCCACACTTCACAATGGCCGGCTGCCTTTAAAACTACATTTCCCACACCCACGGTCATAACAGTGGCCATAGCGCCACCTATAGTTCAAACTTCACCCCCAAAGAGTTAGTCGTGTTTTGTGTGGGTATAGATGAGAATCTGGAATTATTCCAGATTCTCAGCTATACCAATAGAAACCTATGGCCACACTCAAAATGGCCGAATGCCTTAAAACTACATTTCCCCACCCACGTCGCTAACAGTGAACCATAGCGCCCCTATGTCCAAATTTCACCCCCAAGAATTCGTCGTGGTTTTGTTGTGGGTATAGCTGAGACTCTGGAACTATTCCGATTCTCAGGCTATACCAATTAGAAAATTCTATGGCCACACTCAAAATGGCGATGCCTTTTTTAAACTCCATTTTCCCAAACCCACGGTCACTAACAGGGCCATAGCGCCACCTTGGTTCAATTTCACCCCAAAGAATTATTTCGTGTTTTGTGTGGCATTAGGGTTAGGGTTTAGATGGACATTGGAACGGAAAACCAATTTGCCATCTATAACTGTTATTCCAAATTCCACATTTTGAAAGCGGCCAGGAAAGGCGCCCGGGGGCGGAGCCGACACACGTATTTTGTTAGAGCGTCTCGAGCCCTTTTCCGACTGCGCGCCCCCCGCGTCTCTGCGCGCTTTCCCTCCCCGAGATACGGCCCCTAACGAGGCGCGCTTTTTCAGATTTTCGACGCCCCCTGGCGAGGCGGGCGAGGGGCGTTAGAGCGTTCTGTCGACGGGGGCTGCGCTCGGGGCGCCGAGAGGCCTTTCCGTTAGACGCCTGGCTCGCCTCTCTGCGACCCCGGGAACCCGGGGAGCTCCGCTCGAGCAGGGCTCTCAGAGGCGTGAGCCCGGAGAAGGCCTGCGAACGACAGCTCGTTTGGGAGACCGGGGCCAAAACGGAAGCGCGCGGGTCCGATTCCGACATATGCGGAAGAGCCCTCTCCGAGAGCTTTCGGGGAACGCTCGGCCCCCGCGTCCGTGCGCCTCGCCGTTCCCGAGTTACGGCCCTCTGGACGGCTCGGGTAGAGAGGTGTCGCAGTTCAAAAGTAAACGGGACGCCTGACGAGTGCCTTCGGGGCCTCCTTCGGGCCCCGAGGTGTCAGAGGGACCGAAGCGCGCTCCGACCGAAAGAGGGGCCGCCCCGCGATGGCCGTCTCTGAATTTCGTGCCTCTGGGGCCACGGGAAGGCTCTCGAATCTGACCCCGAAAGGTCAACGGTCTCATCAAAATCTGGAATAACACCACAGTCGCCTGGGAGAGAGAGACGCACGTATTTTGTAGAGCGTCTCGAGCCCTTTTTGACGGCGCGCCCCCCGCGTCTCTGCGCGCTTCCCTCGCCGAGATACGGCCCCCGACGAGGCGCGCTTTTCCAGAATTCGACGCCCCCTGGCGAGGCGGCGAGGGGCGTTAGGGCGTTGCTTTTGACGGGGCTGCGCTCGGGGCGCCGAGGCCTTTCCGTAGACGCCTGGCTCGCCTCTCTGAGACCCCGGGAACCCGGGGGAGCTCCGCTCCAACAGGCTCTCAGAGGCTGTGAGCCCGGAGAAGGCCTGCGAACGACAGCTCGTTTGGGAGACCGGGGCCAAAACGGAAAGCGCGCGGGTCCGATTCCGACATATGCGGAAGAGCCTTACGAGACCTTTCGGGAACGCTCGGCCCCGCGTCCGTGCGCCTCGCCGTTCCCGAGTTACGGCCCTCCGGACGGCTCGGGTCGAGAGGTCGCCGTTCAAAAGTAACGGGACGCCTGACGAGTGCCTTTCGGGGCCTCCTTCGGGCCCCCGAGGTGTCAGAGGACCGAAGCGCGCCCGACGAAAGAGGGGCGCCCCGCGATGGCCGTCTCTGAATTTCGTGCCTCTGGGCCACGGGAAGGCTCTCGAATTCTGACCCCGAAAGGTCAACGGTCTCATCAAAATCTGGAATAACACCACAGTCGCCTGGGAGAGAGAGACGCACGTATTTTGTTAGAGCGTCTCGAGCCCTTTTTGACGGCGCGCCCCCCGCGTCTCTGCGCGCTTCCCTCGCCGAGATACGGCCCCCGACGAGGCGCGGCTTTTTCCAGAATTCGACGCCCCCTGGCGAGGCGGGCGAGGGGCGTTAGGGCGTTGCTTTTGACGGGGCTGCGCTCGGGGCGCCGAGGCCTTTCCGTAGACGCCTGGACTCGCCTCTCTGAGACCCCGGGAACCCGGGGAGCTCCGCTCCCAACAGGGCTCTCAGAGGCGTGAGCCCGGAGAAGGCCTGCGAACGACAGCTCGTTTGGGAGACCGGGGCCAAAAGGAAGCGCGCGGTCCGATTCCGACATATGCGGAAGAGCCTTCCGAGACCTTTCGGGAACGCTCGGCCCCGCGTCCGTGCGCCTCGCCGTTCCCGAGTTACGGCCCTCCGGACGGCTCGGGTCGAGAGGTCGCGTTTCAAAAGTAACGGGACGCCTGACGAGTGCCTTTCGGGGCCTCCTTCGGGCCCCCGAGGGTGCCAGAGGGACCGAAGCGCGCCCGACCGAAAAGAGGGGCGCCCCGCGATGGCCGTCTCCGAATTTCGTGCCTCTGGGGCCCCGGGAAGGCTCTCGAATCTGACCCCGAAAGGTCAAGGGTCGCTTTGTATTGGTATCGATGGAAATCTGGAACGAAAAAAAACTCCTTAAATATGTGTGGTATTAGCCGTGGGGGCGCTATCGAGCCGCCATGTTAATGTCCTGACAAAATGTCATCCCAAAAGAACTAGTCGTAATTTATGTGGGTATGGATCAGAATCTGGAATCAGTCCAGATTCTCAGCTATACCAATAGAAATCTATGGCCAGAATCAAAATGGCCGACTGCCTTAAAACTACATTTCCCACACCCACGGTCGCTAGCGGTGGCCATAGCGCCACCTATAGTCCAAATTTCACCCCAAAGAATTAGTCGTGTTTTGTGTGGGTATAGCTGAGAATCTGGAATTATTCCAGATTCTCAGCTATACCAATAGAAATCTATGGCCCACACTCAAAATGGCCGACTGCCTTAAAACTACATTTCCCACATCCACGGTGGCTAGCGGTGGCCATAGCGCCACCTATAGTCCAAATTTCACCCCAAAGAATTAGTCGTGTTTTCTGTGGGTATAGCTGAGAATCTGGAATTATTCCAGATTCTCAGCTATACCAATAGAAATCTATGGCCACACTCAAAATGGCCGACTGCCTTAAAACTACATTTCCCACATCCACGGTGGCTAGCGGTGGCCATAGCGCCACCTATAGTCCAAATTTCACCCCAAAGAATTAGTCGTGTTTTCTGTGGGTATAGCTGAGAATCTGGAATTATTCCAGATTCTCAGCTATACCAATAGAAATCTATGGCCACACTCAAAATGGCCCGACTGCCTTAAAACTACATTTCCCACATCCACGGTGGCTAGCGGTGGCCATAGCGCCACCTATAGTCCAAATTTCACCCCAAAGAATTAGTCGTGTTTTCTGTGGGTATAGCTGAGAATCTGGAATTATTCCAGATTCTCAGCTATACCAATAGAAATCTATGGCCACACTCAAAATGGCCGACTGCCTTAAAACTACATTTCCCACATCCACGGTGGCTAGCGGTGGCAATAGCGCCACCAATAGTCCAAATTTGACACTTAAGAATTAATCGTGTTTTATGTGGGTATAGCTGACAATCTGGAATAATTCCACATTCTCAGCTATACCAATACCAAACTATGGCCACGCTCAAAATGGCCGAATGCCTTTAAAACTACATTTCCCACATCCCACGGTGGCCTAGGGTGGCAGTTAGCGCCACCTACAGTAAAAATAAAAATTTTCGATGTAATACCAGGGTCTCGACCGATGGTGGCGCTATAGAGCGTTCCAGATTCCCATTGACTCCCATGTTACCATTGACTCCCATTCATTTTCATTCGTTGCGCGATGCTGCCATCTATTGAATACCACCTCGAGACCGGTTAAATCCGTCCTGTCAATCCGGATTCCCAATGACGTGTATGGCGTTCTGGAAACTAATCTGGACCCCATTCATTGTCTATGTATGACTCCTATCCCTAACCCTAACCCTAACCCCTAACCCTAACCCTAACCCTAACCCTAACCCTAACCCTAACCCTAACCCTACCCTAACCCTAACCCTAACCCTAACCCTAACCCTAACCCTAACCCCTAACCCTAACCCCTAACCCTAACCCTAATAAGGAGATTTCCTAACCTGGATCTTTCGCTGACCCGAGCGTGGGGGTCCCAAGGAACACGTTACTTTTGCTCCCGCCTCTCTACGATCCAGGGAAATATTTTTTCTATCCAATCTGTACCAAACGCTATATCTCCGCCTGTGAACACTCTAAAACGCTGAAATATAGACCAAAAAATCAGGCTTTTCCTGCTGAATCGTTTGATACCAAGTTTGTCCAAATCCGAGAAAATACATTCCAAATTCCAGATTTTGTGACCACTAGGGGTTCCCTGGAGACGATTTAATGTGATTAGATTACTAACTGGAATCATTCCATTTTTCAATCTATTACCATTGTTTTTTGTGTTAGTTTTCTAATTTCTCCCAGGAACATGCCAGAGACATGAGACTTGGACCACTGAGTCCAGAATGTCAAAACTAGGCCTCCTGGACACTTGCAGGCCACTTTTGGCCCAGGTCCAGATTTGACCCCGGACTGATTCCCATACAACCCTATGGGGACCAGATTTTTGAAAGTGGCCAAATGGGGCCAATTTGGCCCTGGGCTACTCAGGGCCCCTCAGGGGCCTCCCACAAGCCTATCTGAGGCCGCCTGGACACTTGCAGGCCACTTTGGGCCCAGGTCCAGATTCGACCCAGGACGGATTGCCATACAACCCTATGGGGACCAGATTTTTCAAAGTGGCCAATTTGGCCCTGGGCTGCTCAGGGCCCCTCAGGGGCCACCCACAAGCCTATCTGAGGCCTCCTGGACACTTGCAGGGCACTTTGGGACCAAGTCCAGATTCGACCCAGGATGGCCAAATGGGGCCAATTTGGCCCTGGGCTGCTCAGGGCCCCCCAGGGGCCCCCCACAGGCCTATCTGAGGCCTCCTGGACACTTGCAGGCCACTTTGGGCCCAGGTCCAGATTCGACCCAGCACGGATTGCCATACAACAGTATGGGGACCAGATTTTTAAAAGTGGCCAAATGGGGCCAATTTGGCCCTGGGCTGCTCAGGGCCCCTCAGGGAGCCCCCACAAGCCTATCTGAGGCCTCCTGGACACTTGCAGGCCACTTTGGGCCCAGGTCCAGATTCGACCCAGGACGGATTCCCATACAACCCTATGGGGACCAGATTTTTCAAAGTGGCCAAATGGGGCCAATTTGGCCCTGGGCTACTCAGGGCCCCTCAGGGGCCACCCACAAGCCTATCTGAGGCCTCCTGGACACTTGCAGGCCACTTTGGGCCCAGGTCCAGATTCGACCCAGGACGGATTGCCATACAACCCTATGGGGACCAGATTTTTCAAAGTGGCCAATTTGGCCCTGGGCTGCTCAGGGCCCCTCAGGGGCCACCCACAAGCCTATCTGAGGCCTCCTGGACACTTGCAGGGCACTTTGGGACCAAGTCCAGATTCGACCCAGGATGGCCAAATGGGGCCAATTTGGCCCTGGGCTGCTCAGGGCCCCTCAGGGAGCCCCCACAAGCCTATCTGAGGCCTCCTGGACACTTGCAGGCCACTTTGGGCCCAGGTCCAGATTTGACCCCGGACTGATTCCCATACAACCCTATGGGGACCAGATTTTTGAAAGTGGCCAAATGGGGCCAATTTGGCCCTGGGCTACTCAGGGCCCCTCAGGGGCCTCCCACAAGCCTATCTGAGGACTTCTGGACACTTGCAGGCCACTTTGGGCTCAGGTCCAGATTCGACCCAGGATGGCCAAATGGGGCCAATTTGGCCCTGGGCTGCTCAGGGCCCCTCAGGGGCCCCCCACAAGCCTATCTGAGGCCTCCTGGGCACTTCAAGGACACTTTGGGCCAAATCCAACATTTCACCCGCACAGGTCCCATACAATCTTATGGGGACCAGATTTTTCAAAGTGCCCAAATGGGCCCAAATGAGGCCTGGGCCTCTCAGGGGCACTCACAAGCATCCCACATGTCTATCTGAGGCCTCCTGGGCACTTGCAGGCCACTATGGGCCCAGGTCCAGATTCGACCCAGGATGGCCAAATGGGGCCAATTTGGCCCTGGGCTGCTCAGGGCCCCTCAGGGGCCCCCCACAAGCCTATCTGAGGCCTCCTGGGCACTTCAAGGACACTTTGGGCCAAATCCAACATTTCACCCGCACAGGTCCCATACAATCTTATGGGGACCAGATTTTTCAAAGTGCCCAAATGGGCCCAAATGAGGCCTGGGCCTCTCAGGGGCACTCACAAGCATCCCACATGTCTATCTGAGGCCTCCTGGGCACTTGCAGGCCACTATGGGCCCAGGTCCAGATTCGACCCAGGACGGATTGCCATACAACCCTATGGGGACCAGATTTTTGAAAATGGCCAAATGGGGCCAATTTGGCCCTGGGCTACTCAGGGCCCCCCAGGGGCCCCCCACAAAGCCTATCTGAGGACTTCTGGACACTTGCAGGCCACTTTGGGCTCAGGTCCAGATTCGACCCAGGATGGCCAAATGGGGCCAATTTGGCCCTGGGCTGCTCAGGGCCCCTCAGGGGCCCCCCACAAGCCTATCTGAGGCCTCCTGGGCACTTCAAGGACACTTTGGGCCAAATCCAACATTTCACCCGCACAGGTCCCATACAATCTTATGGGGACCAGATTTTTCAAAGTGCCCAAATGGGCCCAAATGAGGCCTGGGCCTCTCAGGGGCACTCACAAGCATCCCACATGTCTATCTGAGGCCTCCTGGGCACTTGCAGGCCACTATGGGCCCAGGTCCAGATTCGACCCAGGATGGCCAAATGGGGCCAATTTGGCCCTGGGCTGCTCAGGGCCCCCCAGGGGCCCCCAACACAAAGCCTATCTGAGGCCTTCTGGACACTTGCAGGCCACTTTGGGCCCAGGTCCAGATTCGACCCAGAACGGATTGCCACACAACCCTATGGGGACCAGATTTTTCAAAGTGGCCAAATGGGGCCAATTTGGCCCTGGGCTGCTCAGGGCCCCTCAGGGGCCACCCACAAGCCTATCTGAGGCCTCCTGGACACTTGCAGGCCACTTTGGGACCAAGTCCAGATTCGACCCAGGACGGATTGCCATACAACCCTATGGGGACCAGATTTTTCAAAGTGCCCAAATGGGCCCAAATGGGCCCTGGGCCTCTCAGGGCCACTCACAAGCATCTCACATGTCTATCTGAGGCCTCCTGGGCACTTGAAGGCCACCTTGGGCCAAGTCCAACATTTCACCCGCACAGGTCCCATACAACCTTATGGGGACATTCCACTTTTCAATCTATTAGATGGGAAATTGGAATATTCCACTTTTCAATCTATTAGATGGGAAATTGGAATGACGACGGATGGAAAATTATTCCAATATTCCTCTTGTTAAATATTTCACTTGTTTTGTTGAATATTCCACTTGTTTTATTGAATATTCCACTTTTTTGATGAATGATTCCAGTTTTCCATCTAGTAGACGGGAAATTGGAATGACGACGGATGGAAAATTATTCCAATATTCCTCTTATTGAATATTTCACTTGTTTTGTTGAATATTCCACTTGTTTTGTTGAATATTCCACTTTTTTTATTGAATGATTCCAGTTTTCCATCTAGTAGACGGGAAATTGGAGCCATTCCACTTTTCAATCTATTAGACGGGAAACTGGAATGATGATAGATGGAAAATTACTCCAATTTCTTTATCAAATATTCCCCCTTTTTATCAAATGTTCCACTACTTTATCAAATATTCCACTTTTTTTTATCGAATTTTCCACTTCTTTATGAAATATTCCACTTTTTTTTATCGAATATTCCACTTTTTTTTATGAAATCTTTTCTGTTTAATGGTCCACTTTTTATTGATTTTTTTTATTGACTATTCAACTTTTCATATCGACTATTCCGCTTTTGATATCAACTGTTCGACTTTTCAATCTATTAGACTGGAAATTGGAACAAATTTTACTTTTACATCTATTAGAAGCGAAATTGGAACAAATTCCACTTTTCAATCTATTAGACGAGAAATTGGAATTGGCACCGTGCCAATATTCCACTTTTCAATCTATTAGACGGGAAATTGGAATATTCCATGTTTTTTGGAATTTTCCCCCTTTTCATCGACTATTTCACTTTTTTATTGACTATTCCACTTTTCAAATTGACTATTCCACTTTTTGATCGACTATTCCACTCATTGATCGACTATTCCACTTTTTTCCGAATATTCGCCCCTTTTGATAGACTATTCCACTTTTTTATTGACTATTCCACTTTTCAAATCGACTATTTCACTTTTTTATTGACTATTCCACTCATTGATCGACTATTTCACTTTTTGATCGACTATTCCACTCATTGATCGACTATTTCACTTTTTTCGGAATAGTCGCCCCTTTTGATTGACTGACTATTCCACTTTTTTATTGACTATTCCGCTTTTGATATCGACTGTTCGACTTTTCAATCTATTAGACTGGAAATTGGAACAAATTTGGCTTTTACATCTATTAGAAGCGAAATTGGAACAAATTCCAAATTTCAATCTATTAGACGAGAAATTGGAATTGGCACCGTGCCAATATTCCACTTTTCAATCTATTAGACGGGAAATTGGAATATTCCACTTTTCAATCTATTAGACGGGAAATTGGAATATTCCACTTTTCAATCTATTAGATGGGAAATTGGAATATTCCATGTTTTTTGGAATTTTCCCCCTTTTCATCGACTATTTCACTTTTTTATTGACTATTCCACTCATTGATCGAGTATTCCGCTTTTTTCGGAATAGTCGCCCCTTTTGCTAGACTATTCCACTTTTCAAATCGACTATTCCACTTTTTGATCGACTATTCCACTCATTGATCGACTATTTCACTTTTTGATCGACTATTCCACTCATTGATCGACTATTTCACTTTTTTCGGAATAGTCGCCTCTTTTGATCGACTATTCCACTTTTTTATTGACTATTCCACTTTTCAAATCGACTATTCCACTTTTTGATCGACTATTCCACTTTTCAAATCGACTATTCCACTTTTTGATCGACTATTCCACTCATTGATCGACTATTTCACTTTTTTCGGAATAGTCGCCTCTTTTGATCGACTATTCCACTTTTTTATTGACTATTCCATTTTTCAAATCGACTATTCCACTTTTTGATCGACTATTCCACTTTTCAAATCGACTATTCCACTTTTTGATCGACTATTCCACTCATTGATCGACTATTTCACTTTTTTCGGAATAGTCGCCTCTTTTGATCGACTATTCCACTTTTTTATTGACTATTCCACTTTTCAAATCGACTATTCCACTTTTTGATCGACTATTCCACTTTTCAAATCGACTATTTCACTTTTTGATCGACTATTCCACTCATTGATCGACTATTTCACTTTTTTCGGAATAGTCGCCCCTTTTGATTGACTGACTATTCCACTTTTTTATTGACTATTCCACTTTTCATATCGACTATTCCGCTTTTGATATCGACTTTTCAATCTATTAGACTGGAAATTGGAACAAATTTGGCTTTTACATCTATTAGAAGCGAAATTGGAACAAATTCCACTTTTCAATCTATTAGACGAGAAATTGGAATTGGCACCGTGCCAATATTCCACTTTTCAATCTATTAGACGAGAAATTGGAATTGGCACCGTGCCAATATTCCACTTTTCAATCTATTAGACGGGAAATTGGAATATTCCACTTTTCAATCTATTAGACGAGAAATTGGAATTGGCACCGTGCCAATATTCCACTTTTCAATCTATTAGACGGGAAATTGGAATATTCCACTTTTCAATCTATTAGACGGGAAATTGGAATATTCCAAATTTCAATCTATTAGACGAGAAATTGGAATTGGCACCGTGCCAATATTCCACTTTTCAATCTATTAGACGGGAAATTGGAATATTCCACTTTTCAATCTATTAGACGGGAAATTGGAATATTCCATGTTTTTTGGAATTTTCCCCCTTTTCATCGACTATTTCACTTTTTTATTGACTATTCCACTCATTGATCGAGTATTCCACTTTTTTCGGAATAGTCGCCCCTTTTGATAGACTATTCCACTTTTTTTTATTAACTATTCCACTTTTCAAATCGACTATTCCACTTTTTTATTGACTATTCCACTCATTGATCGACTATTTCACTTTTTGATTGACTATTCCACTCATTGATCGACGATTTCACTTTTTGATCGACTATTCCACTCATTGATCGACTATTTCACTTTTTTCGGAATAGTCGCCTCTTTTGATCGACTATTCCACTTTTTTATTGACTATTCCACTTTTCAAATCGACTATTCCACTTTTTGATCGACTATTCCACTTTTCAAATCGACTATTCCACTTTTTGATCGACTATTCCACTCATTGATCGACTATTTCACTTTTTTCGGAATATTCGCCCCTTTTGATTGACTGACTATTCCATTTTTTCATTGACTATTCCACTTTTCATATCGACTATTCCGCTTTTGATATCGACTGTTCGACTTTTCAATCTATTAGACTGGAAATTGGAACAAATTTGACTTTTACATCTATTAGAAGCGAAATTGGAACAAATTCCAAATTTCAATCTATTAGACGAGAAATTGGAATTGGCAACGTGCCAATATTCCACTTTTCAATCTATTAGACGGGAAATTGGAATATTCCACTTTTCAATCTATTAGACGGGAAATTGGAATATTCCACTTTTCAATCTATTAGATGGGAAATTGGAATATTCCATGTTTTTTGGAATTTTCCCCCTTTTCATCGACTATTTCACTTTTTAATTGACTATTCCACTCATTGATCGAGTATTCCACTTTTTTCGGAATAGTCGCCCCTTTTGCTAGACTATTCCACTTTTCAAATCGACTATTCCACTTTTTGATCGACTATTCCACTCATTGATCGACTATTTCACTTTTTGATCGACTATTCCACTCATTGATCGACTATTTCACTTTTTTCGGAATAGTCGCCTCTTTTGATCGACTATTCCACTTTTTTATTGACTATTCCACTTTTCAAATCGACTATTCCACTTTTTGATCGACTATTCCACTTTTCAAATCGACTATTCCACTTTTTGATCGACTATTCCACTCATTGATCGACTATTTCACTTTTTTCGGAATAGTCGCCTCTTTTGATCGACTATTCCACTTTTTTATTGACTATTCCATTTTTCAAATCGACTATTCCACTTTTTGATCGACTATTCCACTTTTCAAATCGACTATTCCACTTTTTGATCGACTATTCCACTCATTGATCGACTATTTCACTTTTTTCGGAATAGTCGCCTCTTTTGATCGACTATTCCACTTTTTTATTGACTATTCCACTTTTCAAATCGACTATTCCACTTTTTGATCGACTATTCCACTTTTCAAATCGACTATTCCACTTTTTGATCGACTATTCCACTCATTGATCGACTATTTCACTTTTTTCGGAATAGTCGCCCCTTTTGATTGACTGACTATTCCATTTTTTCATTGACTATTCCACTTTTCATATCGACTATTCCGCTTTTGATATCGACTGTTCGACTTTTCAATCTATTAGACTGGAAATTGGAACAAATTTGACTTTTACATCTATTAGAAGCGAAATTGGAACAAATTCCAAATTTCAATCTATTAGACGAGAAATTGGAATTGGCAACGTGCCAATATTCCACTTTTCAATCTATTAGACGGGAAATTGGAATATTCCACTTTTCAATCTATTAGACGGGAAATTGGAACAAATTTGACTTTTACATCTATTAGAAGCGAAATTGGAACAAATTCCAAATTTCAATCTATTAGAAGCGAAATTGGAACAAATTCCAAATTTCAATCTATTAGACAATAATTTGGAATATTCCATTTTTCAATCTATTAGACGGGAAATTGGAATATTCCAAATTTCAATCTATTAGACGGGAAATTGGAATATTCCACTTTTCAATCTATTAGACGAGAAATTGGAATTGGCACCGTGCCAATATTCCACTTTTCAATCTATTAGACGGGAAATTGGAATATTCCACTTTTCAATCTATTAGACGGGAAATTGGAATATTCCAAATTTCAATCTATTAGACGAGAAATTGGAATTGGCACCGTGCCAATATTCCACTTTTCAATCTATTAGACGGGAAATTGGAATATTCCACTTTTCAATCTATTAGACGAGAAATTGGAATTGGCACCGTGCCAATATTCCACTTTTCAATCTATTAGACGGGAAATTGGAATATTCCACTTTTCAATCTATTAGACGGGAAATTGGAATATTCCATGTTTTTTGGAATTTTCCCCCTTTTCATCGACTATTTCACTTTTTTATTGACTATTCCACTCATTGATCGACTATTCCACTTTTTTCGGAATAGTCGCCCCTTTTGATAGACTATTCCACTTTTTTTTATTAACTATTCCACTTTTCAAATCGACTATTCCACTTTTTTATTGACTATTCCACTCATTGATCGACTATTTCACTTTTTGATCGACTATTCCACTCATTGATCGACTATTTCACTTTTTGATCGACTATTCCACTCATTGATCGACTATTTCACTTTTTTCGGAATAGTCGCCCCTTTTGATTGACTGACTATTCCACTTTTTTATTGACTATTCCACTTTTCATATCGACTATTCCGCTTTTGATATCGACTGTTCGACTTTTCAATCTATTAGACTGGAAATTGGAACAAATTTGACTTTTACATCTATTGGAAGCGAAATTGGAACAAATTCCAAATTTCAATCTATTAGACTGGAATTTGGAATATTCCAAATTTCCATCTATTAGACGAGAATTTGGAATATTCCAAATTTCAATCTATTAGACGGGAATTTGGAATATTCCACTTTTCCATCTATTAAATGACAACTTTGAGTAATTTCACATTTTTATTCATATCAATGGTTTTCAATCAGCAACATAATAATAACATACTTTTTGCCAAGATTTATTTGACATCCAAGTTCAATACTGTATTGTACAGCAAAAGATTTTTAAAAAACAGACAAAAAAAGTGCAATGGGCCTTTTTTTTGGACCGCCAGGTGGCATCTGGAGACCTGAACCGCACTGACATTGACCAACAGTCACTACCAGTTTGAACATTAACAAAGTATTCTTTAAGTTTCAAGGTTTTCAAATCTTGGGGGCTCAGAAATACTCCAGAATCAGTGCTGCCGTGAGCTGTTTCAGGATCACGGCTGACAGGAAGTGGTCCTTCAGAAGAAGAGTCTGGGAGATTTGGAATAACGTTACCCTTGTTTTCTGGAGTAAAGAACAAGCAATTATAGACCGTTACTGGTTTCTAAATGCAGTACATGACATGAGTTTGTTTTTTCTTTAAATTGCACATAAATATTGTAGAGCAGGCAGCTCATCTTTATCGCATTTTAAGCTTCACAAATCACGTAACATGCATGGGTGTACTTGACTCACCGGGTAGCCCGAGCCATGATACCATGGGTGGGAAAGGTTGCGAGTTGCGCAACTCAATAAACTCCTGAACGATGGCCGATCTCTTGGCCTCTCTGACGCGAGTGTCTTGATCCTATTGAATTAAGACAGGAATTCTAAATTCACTTTCAACCCAGAGATTTTGTGTGATATGCCTGAAATAATTAGATCCACTTCCCTGTTGTTTTTTTACACCATGTGTGTAAAGGAGATGTTTGTCCAAGTGATTGATAGACTTCCTGTCACATAAAGGGCACTCTAATGGTCGAGATGTTCTATTGGAGAAACAGAGAGATCAGGCCAACAAATGCCATTACAAGAGAGATTAGAATGTGAAATCTTCAAAATTCAAGTCTTTTCAATTTAATTTATGCTGGTCCAATTCCCAAGAAAGCAAAGACATCAGTAATAAACAAACAAATATCTTACCGTGCACTCCCATACTTCAAGATCAGTGCATACTCGTGTCGGTTTGGGATGATGTGATTAGCATCTACATGCCCCTTCAGATCCACATATGTGCCATAGCACAGTGCACATAGGTCGTACAACTGTGTGTGATAGATATGCATTAAAAATGTAGTAACTGTATTAAAAATAAAATGTACCATAAACTTGGGCACTACATATTATATATATATATATATATATATATATATATATATATATATATATATATATATATATACTTACCATCTTGCATCCACAGCCACAGTTGTTTCATCTGCAAAATAGGTGTAACAAACAGAAATATAGAAATAGACCGTATGATTGATATCTATTAGACGGGAAATTGGAATATTCCACTTTTCCATGTATTAATGATGAGAAATTGGAACAAATTCCACTTTTCAATCTATTAGACGGGAAATTGGAATATTCCACTTTTCCATGTATTAATGATGAGAAATTGGAACAAATTCCACTTTTCAATCTATTAGACGGGAAATTGGAATATTCCGCTTTTCCATCTATTAGACGGGAAATCTAATAGCCGTTGTAGGCGTGTGGGCCACAGGAGGCCGCCAGAGGCTCACACAGCCAAACAGCGGCTGTCAGAGTGTGTCACGTACGCACGCAAACATACACACACACACACACACACACACACACACACACACACACACTTACAGGCACTAACTAAGACAATGAAAAGAAGCATACATTTCTAAAATGTGACCATAGAAGTATACTGTGTGATTCCAAATTCTGATCTACAGGGCTAGCATTAGCTCGGAATAGCGCTAGTATCAAATCCTGTTGATTAGCCTAGTCTGAAAACGGCATTTGCTACATGTTTAACAGAGAATAAAGCATGCCCGCATTAAAAGATCCGCAACATGCAAAGTGTCATGACACAAAATAACCATTTTGAGCGGAAATGGTGACTTACCAAGGAGGCTGTCACGGTTCTGCGGATGACGTGTTGGCAAGCCTTGTCTTTGCTGTTGACAAAGGAAGCAGTTGGCAAGGGTTTCTGGGAAATGAGTCGAGAGATGAGCCTTGTGTTTGACCCACGTCATTCCAGTTTCTGATCTATTAGACGGGAAATTGGAACATATTCCAGATTTCAATCTATTAGACGGGAAATTGGAATATTCCACTTTTCAATCTATTAGACGGGAAATTGGAACAAATTTGACTTTTACATCTATTAGAAGCGAAATTGGAACAAATTCCAAATTTCAATCTATTAGAAGCGAAATTGGAACAAATTCCAAATTTCAATCTATTAGACAATAATTTGGAATATTCCATTTTTCAATCTATTAGACGGGAAATTGGAATATTCCAAATTTCAATCTATTAGACGGGAAATTGGAATATTCCACTTTTCAATCTATTAGACGGGAAATTGGAATATTCGGATGACGTCATTCCAAATTCTCATCTACGGCGCTAGCATTAGCTCGGAAGTTAGCTTCGCTTTCAACGCGCCCCAACCCTAACCCTAAGCCTAACTCGGAAATGTGCTTTTTCGCAGCGCGCGACTCTGAATTCGCGTGTGCGCCGCTAGCGTTTGCTGGCAAATTGGCTTTGTTTCCAAAGCGTGACACTCCGAAGTCTCCTCTGCGGCGCTAGCCTTGGCTAGGTGTTAGCGTTAGCGTTAGGATTAGGTCGGGGGTTAGCGTTAGCGTTAGCACCGTTTCCTGTTGACACAGGAAGTAGTCGACGAGGGTCGACCTCGTAGATTGAGATTTGGAACGGTTCCACATTTCGCCAAGCTAGCCGGCGCGCCCAGACTTCCCAGAAGGTGTTTTCAGCCCTTAATCGAGAAGTGCAGAGTGGGCGGGGCCGAAAGAGGAAGTAATTAATGTGGACTGGATACATTGTAACAGTGTCAATTGCCATAGACGGAAATTTGGAAAGTTCCACTTCCTCAGCTATTGCTGTAGATCAGAATCTGGAACGAAAACCGCATTTCAATCTACGACCGTTGATTCAGATTCCACATTTTGGAAGCGGGCCAGGAAAGGCGCACGGGGGCGAGCGACACACGTATTTTGTAGAGCGTCTCGAGCCCTTTCCGACGGCGCGCCCCCCGCGTCTCTGCGCGCTTCCCTCCCCGAGATACGGCCCCTAACGAGGCGCGCTTTTTCAGATTTCGACGCCCCCTGGCGAGGCGGGCGAGGGGCGTAGGGCGTTGCTTTTGACGGGGCTGCGCTCGGGGCGCCGAGGCCTTTCCGTAGACGCCTGGCTCGCCTCTCTGAGACCCCGGGAACCCGGGGAGCTCCGCTCCAACAGGGCTCTCAGAGGCGTGAGCCCGGAGAAGGCCTGCGAACGACGGCTCGTTTGGGAGACCGGGGCCAAAACGGAAGCGCGCGGGTCCGATTCCGACATATGCGGAAGAGCCTTCCGAGACCTTTCGGGAACGCTCGGCCCCGCGTCCGTGCGCCTCGCCGTTCCCGAGTTACGGCCCTCCGGACGGCTCGGGTCGAGAGGTCGCCGTTCAAAAGTAACGGGACGCCTGACGAGTGCCTTTCGGGGCCTCCTTCGGGCCCCCGAGGTGCCAGAGGGACCGAAGCGCGCCCGACCGAAAGAGGGGCGCCCCGCGATGGCCGTCTCCGAATTTCGTGCCTCTGGGGCCACGGGAAGGCTCTCGAATCTGACCCCGAAAGGTCAAGGGTCGCTTTGTATTGGTATAGATGGAAATCTGGAATTATTCCAGATTCTCAGCTATACCAATAGAAACCTATGGCCACACTCAAAATGGCCGACTGCCTTAAAACTACATTTCCCACACCCACGGTCGCTAACAGTGACCATAGCGCCACCTATAGTCCAAATTTCACCCCAAAGAATTAGTCGTGTTTTGTGTGGGTATAGCTGAGAATCTGGAATCATTCCAGATTCTCAGCTATACCAATAGAAATCTATGGCCACACTCAAAATGGCCGACTGCCTTAAAACTACATTTCCCACACCCACGGTCACTAACAGTGGCCATAGCGCCACCTATAGTTCAAATTTCACCCCAAAGAGTTAGTCGTGTTTTGTGTGGGTATAGATGAGAATCTGGAATTATTCCAGATTCTCAGCTATACCAATAGAAACCTATGGCCACACTCAAAATGGCCGACTGCCTTAAAACTACATTTCCCACACCCACGGTCGCTAACAGTGACCATAGCGCCACCTATAGTCCAAATTTCACCCCAAAGAATTAGTCGTGTTTTGTGTGGGTATAGCTGAGAATCTGGAATCATTCCAGATTCTCAGCTATACCAATAGAAATCTATGGCCACACTCAAAATGGCCGACTGCCTTAAAACTACATTTCCCACACCCACGGTCACTAACAGTGGCCATAGCGCCACCTCTGGTTCAAATTTCACCCCAAAGAATTAGTCGTGTTTTGTGTGGCATTAGGGTTAGGGTTAGATGGAAATCTGGAACGAAACCAACTTTCCATCTATAACTGTTTATTCCAAATTCCACATTTTGAAAGCAGGCCAGGAAAGGCGCACGGGGGCGAGCGACACACGTATTTTGTAGAGCGTCTCGAGCCCTTTCCGACGGCGCGCCCCCCGCGTCTCTGCGCGCTTCCCTCCCCGAGATACGGCCCCTAACGAGGCGCGCTTTTTCAGATTTCGACGCCCCCTGGCGAGGCGGGCGAGGGGCGTAGAGCGTTTCTGTCGACGGGGCTGCGCTCGGGGCGCCGAGGCCTTTCCGTAGACGCCTGGCTCGCCTCTCTGCGACCCCGGGAACCCGGGGAGCTCCGCTCGAGCAGGGCTCTCAGAGGCGTGAGCCCGGAGAAGGCCTGCGAACGACAGCTCGTTTGGGAGACCGGGGCCAAAACGGAAGCGCGCGGGTCCGATTCCGACATATGTGGAAGAGCCCTCCGAGAGCTTTCGGGAACGCTCGGCCCCGCGTCGGTGCGCCTCGGCGTTCCCGAGTTACGGCCCTCTGGACGGCTCGGGTCGAGAGGTCGCCGTTCAAAAGTAACGGGACGCCTGACGAGTGCCTTTCGGGGCCTCCTTCGGGCCCCCGAGGTGTCAGAGGGACCGAAGCGCGCCCGACCGAAAGAGGGGCGCCCCGCGATGGCCGTCTCTGAATTTCGTGCCTCTGGGGCCACGGGAAGGCTCTCGAATCTGACCCCGAAAGGTCAACGGTCTCATCAAAATCTGGAATAACACCACAGTCGCCTGGGAGAGAGAGACGCACGTATTTTGTAGAGCGTCTCGAGCCCTTTTTGACGGCGCGCCCCCCGCGTCTCTGCGCGCTTCCCTCGCCGAGATACGGCCCCCGACGAGGCGCGCTTTTCCAGAATTCGACGCCCCCTGGCGAGGCGGGCGAGGGGCGTAGGGCGTTGCTTTTGACGGGGCTGCGCTCGGGGCGCCGAGGCCTTTCCGTAGACGCCTGGCTCGCCTCTCTGAGACCCCGGGAACCCGGGGAGCTCCGCTCCAACAGGGCTCTCAGAGGCGTGAGCCCGGAGAAGGCCTGCGAACGACAGCTCGTTTGGGAGACCGGGGCCAAAACGGAAGCGCGCGGGTCCGATTCCGACATATGCGGAAGAGCCTTCCGAGACCTTTCGGGAACGCTCGGCCCCGCGTCCGTGCGCCTCGCCGTTCCCGAGTTACGGCCCTCTGGACGGCTCGGGTCGAGAGGTCGCCGTTCAAAAGTAACGGGACGCCTGACGAGTGCCTTTCGGGGCCTCCTTCGGGCCCCCGAGGTGCCAGAGGGACCGAAGCGCGCCCGACCGAAAGAGGGGCGCCCCGCGATGGCCGTCTCCGAATTTCGTGCCTCTGGGGCCACGGGAAGGCTCTCGAATCTGACCCCGAAAGGTCAAGGGTCGCTTTGTATTGGTATAGATGGAAATCTGGAACGAAATCAAATTTCCATCTATAACCGTTGATTCCAAATTCCACATTTGAAAGCAGGCCAGGAAAGGCGCACGGGGGCGAGTGACGCACGTATTTTGTAGAGCGTCTCGAGCCCTTTCCGACGGCGCGCCCCCCGCGTCTCTGCGCGCTTCCCTCGCCGAGATACGGCCCCTGACGAGGCGCGCCTTTTCAGACTTTGACGCCCCCTGGCGAGGCGGGCGAGGGGCGTAGAGCGTTCTTTTCGACGGGGCTGCGCTCGGGGCGCCGAGGCCTTTCCGTAGACGCCTGGCTCGCCTCTCTGCGACCCCGGGAACCCGGGGAGCTCCGCTCCGACAGGGCTCTCAGAGGCGTGAGCCCGGAGAAGGCCTGCGAACGACAGCTCGTTTGGGAGACCGGGGCCAAAACGGAAGCGCGCGGGTCCGATTCCGACATATGCGGAAGAGCCTTCCGAGACCTTTCGGGAACGCTCGGCCCCGCGTCCGTGCGCCTCGCCGTTCCCGAGTTACGGCCCTCCGGACGGCTCGGGTCGAGAGGTCGCCGTTCAAAAGTAACGGGACGCCTGACGAGTGCCTTTCGGGGCCTCCTTCGGGCCCCCGAGGTGTCAGAGGGACCGAAGCGCGCCCGACCGAAAGAGGGGCGCCCCGCGATGGCCGTCTCTGAATTTCGTGCCTCTGGGGCCACGGGAAGGCTCTCGAATCTGACCCCGAAAGGTCAACGGTCTCATCAAAATCTGGAATAACACCACAGTCGCCTGGGAGAGAGAGACGCACGTATTTTGTAGAGCGTCTCGAGCCCTTTTTGACGGCGCGCCCCCCGCGTCTCTGCGCGCTTCCCTCGCCGAGATACGGCCCCCGACGAGGCGCGCTTTTCCAGAATTCGACGCCCCCTGGCGAGGCGGGCGAGGGGCGTAGGGCGTTGCTTTTGACGGGGCTGCGCTCGGGGCGCCGAGGCCTTTCCGTAGACGCCTGGCTCGCCTCTCTGAGACCCCGGGAACCCGGGGAGCTCCGCTCCAACAGGGCTCTCAGAGGCGTGAGCCCGGAGAAGGCCTGCGAACGACAGCTCGTTTGGGAGACCGGGGCCAAAACGGAAGCGCGCGGGTCCGATTCCGACATATGCGGAAGAGCCTTCCGAGACCTTTCGGGAACGCTCGGCCCCGCGTCCGTGCGCCTCGCCGTTCCCGAGTTACGGCCCTCCGGACGGCTCGGGTCGAGAGGTCGCCGTTCAAAAGTAACGGGACGCCTGACGAGTGCCTTTCGGGGCCTCCTTCGGGCCCCCGAGGTGCCAGAGGGACCGAAGCGCGCCCGACCGAAAGAGGGGCGCCCCGCGATGGCCGTCTCCGAATTTCGTGCCTCTGGGGCCACGGGAAGGCTCTCGAATCTGACCCCAAAAGGTCAAGGGTCGCTTTGTATTGGTATAGATGGAAATCTGGAATTATTCCAGATTCTCAGCTATACCAATAGAAACCTATGGCCACACTCAAAATGGCCGACTGCCTTAAAACTACATTTCCCACACCCACGGTCGCTAACAGTGACCATAGCGCCACCTATAGTCCAAATTTCACCCCAAAGAATTAGTCGTGTTTTGTGTGGGTATAGCTGAGAATCTGGAATCATTCCAGATTCTCAGCTATACCAATAGAAATCTATGGCCACACTCAAAATGGCCGACTGCCTTAAAACTACATTTCCCACACCCACGGTCACTAACAGTGGCCATAGCGCCACCTATAGTTCAAATTTCACCCCAAAGAGTTAGTCGTGTTTTGTGTGGGTATAGATGAGAATCTGGAATTATTCCAGATTCTCAGCTATACCAATAGAAACCTATGGCCACACTCAAAATGGCCGACTGCCTTAAAACTACATTTCCCACACCCACGGTCGCTAACAGTGACCATAGCGCCACCTATAGTCCAAATTTCACCCCAAAGAATTAGTCGTGTTTTGTGTGGGTATAGCTGAGAATCTGGAATCATTCCAGATTCTCAGCTATACCAATAGAAATCTATGGCCACACTCAAAATGGCCGACTGCCTTAAAACTACATTTCCCACACCCACGGTCACTAACAGTGGCCATAGCGCCACCTCTGGTTCAAATTTCACCCCAAAGAATTAGTCGTGTTTTGTGTGGCATTAGGGTTAGGGTTAGATGGAAATCTGGAACGAAACCAACTTTCCATCTATAACTGTTTATTCCAAATTCCACATTTTGAAAGCAGGCCAGGAAAGGCGCACGGGGGCGAGCGACACACGTATTTTGTAGAGCGTCTCGAGCCCTTTCCGACGGCGCGCCCCCCGCGTCTCTGCGCGCTTCCCTCCCCGAGATACGGCCCCTAACGAGGCGCGCTTTTTCAGATTTCGACGCCCCCTGGCGAGGCGGGCGAGGGGCGTAGAGCGTTTCTGTCGACGGGGCTGCGCTCGGGGCGCCGAGGCCTTTCCGTAGACGCCTGGCTCGCCTCTCTGCGACCCCGGGAACCCGGGGAGCTCCGCTCGAGCAGGGCTCTCAGAGGCGTGAGCCCGGAGAAGGCCTGCGAACGACAGCTCGTTTGGGAGACCGGGGCCAAAACGGAAGCGCGCGGGTCCGATTCCGACATATGCGGAAGAGCCCTCCGAGAGCTTTCGGGAACGCTCGGCCCCGCGTCCGTGCGCCTCGCCGTTCCCGAGTTACGGCCCTCTGGACGGCTCGGGTCGAGAGGTCGCCGTTCAAAAGTAACGGGACGCCTGACGAGTGCCTTTCGGGGCCTCCTTCGGGCCCCCGAGGTGTCAGAGGGACCGAAGCGCGCCCGACCGAAAGAGGGGCGCCCCGCGATGGCCGTCTCTGAATTTCGTGCCTCTGGGGCCACGGGAAGGCTCTCGAATCTGACCCCGAAAGGTCAACGGTCTCATCAAAATCTGGAATAACACCACAGTCGCCTGGGAGAGAGAGACGCACGTATTTTGTAGAGCGTCTCGAGCCCTTTTTGACGGCGCGCCCCCCGCGTCTCTGCGCGCTTCCCTCGCCGAGATACGGCCCCCGACGAGGCGCGCTTTTCCAGAATTCGACGCCCCCTGGCGAGGCGGGCGAGGGGCGTAGGGCGTTGCTTTTGACGGGGCTGCGCTCGGGGCGCCGAGGCCTTTCCGTAGACGCCTGGCTCGCCTCTCTGAGACCCCGGGAACCCGGGGAGCTCCGCTCCAACAGGGCTCTCAGAGGCGTGAGCCCGGAGAAGGCCTGCGAACGACAGCTCGTTTGGGAGACCGGGGCCAAAACGGAAGCGCGCGGGTCCGATTCCGACATATGCGGAAGAGCCTTCCGAGACCTTTCGGGAACGCTCGGCCCCGCGTCCGTGCGCCTCGCCGTTCCCGAGTTACGGCCCTCCGGACGGCTCGGGTCGAGAGGTCGCCGTTCAAAAGTAACGGGACGCCTGACGAGTGCCTTTCGGGGCCTCCTTCGGGCCCCCGAGGTGTCAGAGGGACCGAAGCGCGCCCGACCGAAAGAGGGGCGCCCCGCGATGGCCGTCTCTGAATTTCGTGCCTCTGGGGCCACGGGAAGGCTCTCGAATCTGACCCCGAAAGGTCAACGGTCTCATCAAAATCTGGAATAACACCACAGTCGCCTGGGAGAGAGAGACGCACGTATTTTGTAGAGCGTCTCGAGCCCTTTTTGACGGCGCGCCCCCCGCGTCTCTGCGCGCTTCCCTCGCCGAGATACGGCCCCCGACGAGGCGCGCTTTTCCAGAATTCGACGCCCCCTGGCGAGGCGGGCGAGGGGCGTAGGGCGTTGCTTTTGACGGGGCTGCGCTCGGGGCGCCGAGGCCTTTCCGTAGACGCCTGGCTCGCCTCTCTGAGACCCCGGGAACCCGGGGAGCTCCGCTCCAACAGGGCTCTCAGAGGCGTGAGCCCGGAGAAGGCCTGCGAACGACAGCTCGTTTGGGAGACCGGGGCCAAAACGGAAGCGCGCGGGTCCGATTCCGACATATGCGGAAGAGCCTTCCGAGACCTTTCGGGAACGCTCGGCCCCGCGTCCGTGCGCCTCGCCGTTCCCGAGTTACGGCCCTCCGGACGGCTCGGGTCGAGAGGTCGCCGTTCAAAAGTAACGGGACGCCTGACGAGTGCCTTTCGGGGCCTCCTTCGGGCCCCCGAGGTGCCAGAGGGACCGAAGCGCGCCCGACCGAAAGAGGGGCGCCCCGCGATGGCCGTCTCCGAATTTCGTGCCTCTGGGGCCACGGGAAGGCTCTCGAATCTGACCCCGAAAGGTCAAGGG
Organism: Amphilophus citrinellus; assembly: GCA_013435755.1. Lineage (NCBI taxonomy): Eukaryota > Metazoa > Chordata > Actinopteri > Cichliformes > Cichlidae > Amphilophus > Amphilophus citrinellus. The sequence goes on from JACBYM010000829.1 coordinate 24,069, forward strand.
TCGCTTTGTATTGGTATAGATGGAAATCTGGAACGAAAAAAAACTCCTTAAATATGTGTGGTATTAGCCGTGGGGGCGCTATCGAGCCGCCATGTTAATGTCCTGACAAAATGTCATCCAAAAGAACTAGTCGTAATTTATGTGGGTATGGATCAGAATCTGGAATCAGTCCAGATTCTCAGCTATACCAATAGAAATCTATGGCCAGAATCAAAATGGCCGACTGCCTTAAAACTACATTTCCCACACCCACGGTCGCTAGCGGTGGCCATAGCGCCACCTATAGTCCAAATTTCACCCCAAAGAATTAGTCGTGTTTTGTGTGGGTATAGCTGAGAATCTGGAATTATTCCAGATTCTCAGCTATACCAATAGAAATCTATGGCCACACTCAAAATGGCCGACTGCCTTAAAACTACATTTCCCACATCCACGGTGGCTAGCGGTGGCCATAGCGCCACCTATAGTCCAAATTTCACCCCAAAGAATTAGTCGTGTTTTCTGTGGGTATAGCTGAGAATCTGGAATTATTCCAGATTCTCAGCTATACCAATAGAAATCTATGGCCACACTCAAAATGGCCGACTGCCTTAAAACTACATTTCCCACATCCACGGTGGCTAGCGGTGGCCATAGCGCCACCTATAGTCCAAATTTCACCCCAAAGAATTAGTCGTGTTTTCTGTGGGTATAGCTGAGAATCTGGAATTATTCCAGATTCTCAGCTATACCAATAGAAATCTATGGCCACACTCAAAATGGCCGACTGCCTTAAAACTACATTTCCCACATCCACGGTGGCTAGCGGTGGCCATAGCGCCACCTATAGTCCAAATTTCACCCCAAAGAATTAGTCGTGTTTTCTGTGGGTATAGCTGAGAATCTGGAATTATTCCAGATTCTCAGCTATACCAATAGAAATCTATGGCCACACTCAAAATGGCCGACTGCCTTAAAACTACATTTCCCACATCCACGGTGGCTAGCGGTGGCAATAGCGCCACCAATAGTCCAAATTTGACACTTAAGAATTAATCGTGTTTTATGTGGGTATAGCTGACAATCTGGAATAATTCCACATTCTCAGCTATACCAATACAAACTATGGCCACGCTCAAAATGGCCGAATGCCTTAAAACTACATTTCCCACATCCACGGTGGCCTAGGGTGGCAGTAGCGCCACCTACAGTAAAAATAAAAATTTTCGATGTAATACCAGGGTCTCGACCGATGGTGGCGCTATAGAGCGTTCCAGATTCCCATTGACTCCCATGTTACCATTGACTCCCATTCATTTTCATTCGTTGCGCGATGCTGCCATCTATTGAATACCACCTCGAGACCGGTTAAATCCGTCCTGTCAATCCGGATTCCCAATGACGTGTATGGCGTTCTGGAAACTAATCTGGACCCCATTCATTGTCTATGTATGACTCCTATCCCTAACCCTAACCCTAACCCTAACCCTAACCCCCTAACCCTAACCCTAACCCTAACCCCTAACCCTACCATAAACCCGACTAAACCTAACACCAGATGGGTAAAAATTAAAAACCAGAGATCACATGGACCTAACGTATCCACCAAATAAAACCAGATTGGCTAGGAGACACACACCGGGTCTTGATCACACCCGGCTGGGCCTCCCTTGGGTGAGGGTGTCTAGTGATAATGGCCGAAACGCCCGATGATCCCAGGGTCCACTACTGATGATGTGTCTCCAAATTTCGATTAATATTACTCTGTACTTTACTTCCAATTCAGATATGCTAAATAAATAGCCTATTAAAACAGTGAAAAATAGACCATTAACAAAAGGACGAAAAGGTGGAAAACCATCCTGAAACCGAACTCAAGAAAGGTGGAAAACCATCCTGAAACCGAACTCAAGAAAACAGAATGGAAAGGGTGATACACCTGCAAATGAAAACCAAACAATTGACGGGAGAGGGAGCAGTTGGGTTGGACATAGTCGTGAATGGGGTTCGACGAATGACGTGCGACGGCCCGTGCATGCCATTGGCTCTCTAGCTAACTACCGAGTCGTCGGACCAGGTGGGGAGAGTCTTTGAGATTATAATTCATAAACCTAACCCCCTAACCCTAACCCTAACCCTAACCCTAACCCCCCCTAACCCCCCTAACCCCCTAACCCTAACCCCCTAACCCTAACCCTAACCCTAACCCTAACCCCCTAACCCTAACCCTAACCCTAACCCTAACCCTAACCCTAACCCTAACCCCTAACCCTAACCCTAACCCTAACCCTAACCCTAACCCTACCCTAACCCCCTAACCCTAACCCTAACCCTATCATCCATCTGCTGCAGGCCTTGTTCGGGCAGACCGGGGTAACCTAACGGTGCTAACAACCGGTCTGTATAATCTGGGCAAGGGGTAAGTATGCGGCCCCCCATGTCCCGACTCTAGGGACAATGCACGTGGGTGTGGTGGTCCAGGGCGTCAGGACCTTGAACGTGGCCCAGTCTTCTATGAGGATTAGCCTCACTCACACACCAGACCATTCTACACCACACACGATCGAATCTGATCCTGCTCTTCCCCAATAAAAACCTGATTGGGACTCCTTTAAATTACCATCTCTTCCCCTAAATTTCATCCCCTAGCCCAGCTTAGGTGGCTAGGCCGTGGATGCACCGGGACCTAGGCCTTCATCGACCATGCTTCCATGGCTGCAGAACCAGAAAGATGCAAACAGACTGGAACAAGGAACAGACGTATTTGGAATCCGAATTACACTTTATTTATAGCTTAACCTGTTCACAGGACACGTGACTCCGATCTATTTAAACACCAGTAAGGAAATCTCCAAAATGCGATTAAGACCTTATCAGGATTTAAATGCTTAACTCCGCCTTTGAGACCTAATCTTACTTACCTGTAAAACGAAAAACGAGGACCCTCCATGGGCCCCCAAACTTTTACCTAACCCTGATAACTCAGGGGAACCCGATACTTACCATGACTCCGAACGACCCTTAGTGGTCTACAAAAATGTTGATCAACAACCTAGAAAAACCTAATACTTACCATGACTCCGATTTATTTCAATACCGGAAAAGTAACCTCATAAATACGGTTAAAACCTTACCACGGCTCAATCTTGTAACTCCGAGCCTATGCTCCTTTGACACCGGCAAAACAATGACCCTCCACGGTCTACAAAACCCTTATTGGGCACTTACAGTCAGAACTGACCTTTAACCCGACTAACCTAATACCGGATAGGTGAAAACTTTGATCAGAGCTGATACCTACCATAAACCCGACTAAATCTAATGCCAGATGGGTAAAAACTAAAAACCAGAGATCAAATGGACCTAACGAATCCACCAAATAATAACCAGATTGGCTAGGAGACACACACCGGGTCTTGATCAAACCCGGCTGGGCCTCCCTTGGGTGAGGGTGTCTAGTGATAATGGCCGAAACGCCCGATGATCCCAGGGTCCACTACTGACGATGTGCCTCCAAATTTCGATCAAGATTATCCTTTAGCTTAACACCAATATCTGGATACATGAAAAACTAACTAGCTAATTAAAACAGATAAAATAGGGAAATAAAACAGATGGACGGAAAGGTGGAAAACCCCTCTAGAATACTGAACTCAGGAAAATAGAATGGGTGACAAACCCTCAATTGAAACCACAGTAACAGATGGAAGTGGAGAAGTCGGGCTGGACATAGCAGTGACTGGGGTTCAACGTGACGTGCGACGGCCCGTGCATGCCGCTGGCTCTCCATTCAACTGCCGAGTCGTCGGACGAGGTGGGGAGAGCCTTTGAGATATATTTCACAAACCTAACCTAGCCTGTGCCTATCGGAAAACGTGCTCCCCGTAAACTCCAGAGTCCCCCCAGACTAACTCCAAACCCAATTTACACAAGATTGAGATTGAGAAATACACCTCTTTAGATTTCCGGACACTCCGAGACAAGGTTCACGTTAATAACGATTGCTCCCACTCTGGGTCTGGTCCGGAACCTGTGGTTGTCTCAGGGCCTCCTGGGGACCGGGCAACCGGACTGGACCTGGGAGGGTGTGCACTTTAAACTTGGACTATAGGGAATAACCCCATTACCTTGAACACAGGAGACACAGGAAATCACTCTCCTCCGCAATAGTGATAGGGACTATTCTTGCTTTCCTTCCTCTCTTCCCCCCTGACTACGGGGTGAGTAGGGGGAGGCAGAGCGACAGCCCGGTCCGGCGGGGGTGGACGCTCACCCGTTTAGGTGGCCCCACCCTGGCTCTGCCTCCCTTCTGCCTTCTCATTTCCTCTACAGTAGTGATAGGGACTATTTTTTGCTTTCCTCCCTCTCTTCCCCCCGGCTAACGGGGTGAGTAGGGGGAGGCAGAGCGACAGCCCGGTCCGGCGGGGGTGGACGCTCACCCGTTCAGGTGGCCCCACCCTGGCTCTGCCTCCCTTCTACCTTTTTCTTAGGTGGGCGGATCAACCGGCCGGCCCCTGATTAGGATACTCACCTGAGCCGAGAAAGCGACCTCGAGATATAAATAGTTCAGGAACACAGACTCAAACACCGAACCCATTTCCCTCAACCTTAACCATGGGCTTTCAGCCCTAAACCTCCAACCTTAAACCTAATGTTAAGCTCGCTAACAGTAGCTCTTACCCTAACCCTAAACCCTTATATCTATCCCTAAACCTAACCTTGGGCCCTAAGCCCTAACCCTAAACCCCCTAACCTTAACTCTGACCATGGGCCTTTGGCCCTAACCCTAACCTTAACCATTAGTCCATAACCCTAGCCCTAATCCCTAACCTGGGCCTTAAGCCCTAACCTTAACCTCCTAACCCTAACCATGGGCCTTTAGCCCTAACCCTAACCTTAATCCTAACCCTAACCTTACTCCCTAACCTTAGCTCTTTTCCCTAACCTTAGCCTGGGCCTTAAGCCCTAACCCTAACCCCCTAACCCTAACCTTGGGCCTTAAGCCCTAACCCTAACCTCCTAACCCCAACCTTAACCTTAACTCCCTAACTATAGCACTTATTCCCAATTCTAACCACGGGCCTTAAGCCCTAACCCTAACCTTAACCCTTAACCCAACCCCCACCCCCCCATCCCCCCCACACACTCTTTTATCCTAAATTGAACCCGTAACCCTACCGCCTGGCCTCTAGCCTTAACCGTGGCTCGTAGGTCAAAAATAACCCCCACTTTACACCCCCCCCCCCCCCCCCCCCCCCCCCCCTATACACACACCCTATACCATAGCCCTAATGCTAAAATTAGCATTAGCCCACTTAAATCCTTTCATTTTACAATCCGGGGCTCCGGGCCCCCCGACCCTTAACCTTAGCTTCGGCCCTGGCACATGACCCCGACCTTGACCCCTGTACACACACCCTATACCATAGCCCTCATGCTAAAATTAGCATTAGCCCACTTAAATCCTTTCATTTTACAATCCGGGGCTCCGGGCCCCCCGACCCTTAACCTTAGCTTCGGCCCTGGCACATGACCCCGACCTTGACCCCTAAGAAGGGAAACCCCCTAGCCTCAATGCTAATTTGGGCTTCCCGAGCCATAGCTCGAAGTGGGTTGGGCTTCGTTTAGCTAGTTTTACATTATACAGGTTAGCCAGTGCAGGGAATGCTCGCAGCCCCTATTGATCCGCCATACAACCCTAGCTCATGGTGCAGCCACCCAACTGAGCATGATGGGAAATATGCAAATAGACCGACACACAGGTGCATGCTGGGACAAAAATAGGCGTAGACCGAACGCAATCTAATTTGCATATTCGAACACAGGGGCATGATGGGTAAAATCCGAACACCGTCAGTGTAACTGGCTTTACAAAGATAGGGGAGGCTAGATGAAGCCCACGTAATTGAACCCAGAAGCCCGTTTGGAACGAGGCGTTTACCACGAAAATGGAACACTCGGAACGGGTAAGAGCATTACATCACACACAGGGATAAGATTAGAGCTCTTCTCGGGGTCGTGCGGTGTATGGTGTCACGGGAAGTTGCTGAGGGTGGTAGACAGTGTAGGGGGAGCTAGAGATTTCCCTGGAAGGCAGCAGCTCGCTGCGGCTGGTCCTGGGATTTCTCGCTTCCTGGTGGGTGGCCCTGGGAGGCAGCGGCTCGCCGCGGCTGGCCCTGGGTATCCCGCTGGGTGGCTCCCAATGGGTCTTAGCCTCCCGGCTCCCGTCTGGGCTTGGGCCGATAGGGGTGCCAGGGGTTCCAGGGGTCGGTTACCTACGGGGGCCGACACTTGGTCCTCCCGGATGGCTCCCTGGGTCTGATCGTTGCTGGCCTGGGCGATCGGACCAACTGGTCTAGACCGGGGCGGTCCGGAGGGGGTTAGAGATTTCCCGGGAAGGCAGCAGCTCGCTGCGGCTGGTCCCGGGTCTTCTCGCTTCTCATCGGGGTGCCTGGAAGGCAGCGGCTCGCCGCGGCTGGTCCGGGTTCCCCCTTTGGGAGACCCCCGTGAGGCTTGGGCTTCCCGACCTTGGCTTCGGCCGGGGCTGGTGGGGATGCCAGAGGGTTCCGGGTGGCGGCTACCTACGGGAGCCGTCACCGGGTCCCCTCGATCCCGATGGGGGCTCTGGAAGGCAGCGGCTCGCCGCGGCTGGTCCTGAGACCCCCTGGGAGGCTCCCTGGGTCCGATCAGACCAACCAGCCTTCACGGGTCGGAGGGTGCCAGGGATGACCTTGGGAGGCAGCAGCTCGCTGCGGCTGGCCCAGGGTCTTCCCGTTTGCCAGAGAGGGGGAACTCCGGGTAGGCAGCGGCTCGCCGCGGCTGGCCCCGGGGGACCCCTATGGCAGGCTCCCGCGAAGCCTTGGCTTCCCGGAGTTACGGTGGTAGCTAGAGGGGGCCGCGGATGGTGGCAACTCTGCCGCTGTCCGTGGACTCTCCTCGTCCGGCTCCTCCGTACCGGAATGGCTAGACTCCCCTGGGTCCTGTCCTTGACCCTGGCTGGTCGGAATGGGGATTCGGGAAGCCGACTGCCTAGGCGGCCGGCCCCCGGTCCCTAGGGCCCCGGGAGGTCTCCCCCGGTCCGGGGAGCCCCCTGGGAAACGCCCTTCCGGCCTGGGCTTGGATATGCGCCAGAGGGCCCTCGGTAAGATCCATGGTCTGCCTTGGGACTACTCGTTCCCCAGGATGGGGTGGAGGTTCCTGGGTACAGCGGCTATGCCGTGTCTGGCCCTGGTTCCTCCCCTCGGGGGGTGCGCAGGACCTGGGCTGGGTCAGGACACCAGAGGGTTCCTTGGCAAGATCCACGATCTGCCCTGGGACTTCTCGTTCCCCAGGATGAGGTGGAGGTTCCTGGGTACAGCGGCTATGCCGTGTCTGGCCCTGGTTCCTCTCCTCGGGGGGTGCCTTGAGCCAGAATCTGCTAGCCCGATGCACTGTCCCTGTCCACGGGGGCAGGCCGCTTCAAGAAAGAAGATCAGAGACAGTGATCATCCATCTGCTACAGGCCTTGTTCGGGCAGACCGGGGTAACCTAACGGTGCTAACAACCGGTCTGTATAATCTGGGCAAGGGGTAAGTATGCGGCCCCCCATGTCCCGACTCTAGGGACAATGCACGTGGGTGTGGTGGTCCAGGGCGTCAGGACCTTGAACGTGGCCCAGTCTTCTATGAGGATTAGCCTCACTCACACACCAGACCATTCTACACCACACACGATCGAATCTGATCCTGCTCTTCCCCCAAAAAAACCTGATTGGGACTCCTTTAAATTACCATCTCTTCCCCTAAATTTCATCCCCTAGCCCAGCTTAGGTGGCTAGGCCGTGGATGCACCGGGACCTAGGCCTTCATCGACCATGCTTCCATGGCTGCAGAACCAGAAAGATGCAAACAGACTGGAACAAGGAACAGACGTATTTGGAATCCGAATTACACTTTATTTATAGCTTAACCTGTTCACAGGACACGTGACTCCGATCTATTTAAACACCAGTAAGGAAATCTCCAAAATGCGATTAAGACCTTATCAGGATTTAAATGCTTAACTCCGCCTTTGAGACCTAATCTTACTTACCTGTAAAACGAAAAACGAGGACCCTCCATGGGCCCCCAAACTTTTACCTAACCCTGATAACTCAGGGGAACCCGATACTTACCATGACTCCGAACGACCCTTAGTGGTCTACAAAAATGTTGATCAACAACCTAGAAAAACCTAATACTTACCATGACTCCGATTTATTTCAATACCGGAAAAGTAACCTCATAAATACGGTTAAAACCTTACCACGGCTCAATCTTGTAACTCCGAGCCTATGCTCCTTTGACACCGGCAAAACAATGACCCTCCACGGTCTACAAAACCCTTATTGGGCACTTAAAGTCAGAACTGACCTTTAACCCGACTAACCTAATACCGGATAGGTGAAAACTTTGATCAGAGCTGATACCTACCATAAACCCGACTAAACCTAATACCAGATGGGTAAAAACTAAAAACCAGAGATCAAATGGACCTAACGAATCCACCAAATAAAAACCAGATTGGCTAGGAGACACACACCGGGTCTTGATCAAACCCGGCTGGGCCTCCCTTGGGTGAGGGTGTCTAGTGATAATGGCCGAAACGCCCGATGATCCCAGGGTCCACTACTGACGATGTGCCTCCAAATTTCGATCAAGATTATCCTTTAGCTTAACACCAATATCTGGATACATGAAAAACTAACTAGCTAATTAAAACAGATAAAATAGGGAAATAAAACAGATGGACGGAAAGGTGGAAAACCCCTCTAGAATACTGAACTCAGGAAAATAGAATGGGTGACAAACCCTCAATTGAAACCACAGTAACAGATGGAAGTGGAGAAGTCGGGCTGGACATAGCAGTGACTGGGGTTCAACGTGACGTGCGACGGCCCGTGCATGCCGCTGGCTCTCCATTCAACTGCCGAGTCGTCGGACGAGGTGGGGAGAGCCTTTGAGATATATTTCACAAACCTAACCTAGCCTGTGCCTATCGGAAAACGTGCTCCCCGTAAACTCCAGAGTCCCCCCAGACTAACTCCAAACCCAATTTACACAAGATTGAGATTGAGAAATACACCTCTTTAGATTTCCGGACACTCCGAGACAAGGTTCACGTTAATAACGATTGCTCCCACTCTGGGTCTGGTCCGGAACCTGTGGTTGTCTCAGGGCCTCCTGGGGACCGGGCAACCGGACTGGACCTGGGAGGGTGTGCACTTTAAACTTGGACTATAGGGAATAACCCCATTACCTTGAACACAGGAGACACAGGAAATCACTCTCCTCCGCAATAGTGATAGGGACTATTCTTGCTTTCCTTCCTCTCTTCCCCCCTGACTACGGGGTGAGTAGGGGGAGGCAGAGCGACAGCCCGGTCCGGCGGGGGTGGACGCTCACCCGTTTAGGTGGCCCCACCCTGGCTCTGCCTCCCTTCTGCCTTCTCATTTCCTCTACAGTAGTGATAGGGACTATTTTTTGCTTTCCTCCCTCTCTTCCCCCCGGCTAACGGGGTGAGTAGGGGGAGGCAGAGCGACAGCCCGGTCCGGCGGGGGTGGACGCTCACCCGTTCAGGTGGCCCCACCCTGGCTCTGCCTCCCTTCTACCTTTTTCTTAGGTGGGCGGATCAACCGGCCGGCCCCTGATTAGGATACTCACCTGAGCCGAGAAAGCGACCTCGAGATATAAATAGTTCAGGAACACAGACTCAAACACCGAACCCATTTCCCTCAACCTTAACCATGGGCTTTCAGCCCTAAACCTCCAACCTTAAACCTAATGTTAAGCTCGCTAACAGTAGCTCTTACCCTAACCCTAAACCCTTATATCTATCCCTAAACCTAACCTTGGGCCCTAAGCCCTAACCCTAAACCCCCTAACCTTAACTCTGACCATGGGCCTTTGGCCCTAACCCTAACCTTAACCATTAGTCCATAACCCTAGCCCTAATCCCTAACCTGGGCCTTAAGCCCTAACCTTAACCTCCTAACCCTAACCATGGGCCTTTAGCCCTAACCCTAACCTTAATCCTAACCCTAACCTTACTCCCTAACCTTAGCTCTTTTCCCTAACCTTAGCCTGGGCCTTAAGCCCTAACCCTAACCCCCTAACCCTAACCTTGGGCCTTAAGCCCTAACCCTAACCTCCTAACCCCAACCTTAACCTTAACTCCCTAACTATAGCACTTATTCCCAATTCTAACCACGGGCCTTAAGCCCTAACCCTAACCTTAACCCTTAACCCAACCCCCACCCCCCCATCCCCCCCACACACTCTTTTGTCCTAAATTGAACCCGTAACCCTACCGCCTGGCCTCTAGCCTTAACCGTGGCTCGTAGGTCAAAAATAACCCCCACTTTACACCCCCCCCCCCCCCCCCCCCCCCTATACACACACCCTATACCATAGCCCTAATGCTAAAATTAGCATTAGCCCACTTAAATCCTTTCATTTTACAATCCGGGGCTCCGGGCCCCCCGACCCTTAACCTTAGCTTCGGCCCTGGCACATGACCCCGACCTTGACCCCTGTACACACACCCTATACCATAGCCCTCATGCTAAAATTAGCATTAGCCCACTTAAATCCTTTCATTTTACAATCCGGGGCTCCGGGCCCCCCGACCCTTAACCTTAGCTTCGGCCCTGGCACATGACCCCGACCTTGACCCCTAAGAAGGGAAACCCCCTAGCCTCAATGCTAATTTGGGCTTCCCGAGCCATAGCTCGAAGTGGGTTGGGCTTCGTTTAGCTAGTTTTACATTATACAGGTTAGCCAGTGCAGGGAATGCTCGCAGCCCCTATTGATCCGCCATACAACCCTAGCTCATGGTGCAGCCACCCAACTGAGCATGATGGGAAATATGCAAATAGACCGACACACAGGTGCATGCTGGGACAAAAATAGGCGTAGACCGAACGCAATCTAATTTGCATATTCGAACACAGGGGCATGATGGGTAAAATCCGAACACCGTCAGTGTAACTGGCTTTACAAAGATAGGGGAGGCTAGATGAAGCCCACGTAATTGAACCCAGAAGCCCGTTTGGAACGAGGCGTTTACCACGAAAATGGAACACTCGGAACGGGTAAGAGCATTACATCACACACAGGGATAAGATTAGAGCTCTTCTCGGGGTCGTGCGGTGTATGGTGTCACGGGAAGTTGCTGAGGGTGGTAGACAGTGTAGGGGGAGCTAGAGATTTCCCTGGAAGGCAGCAGCTCGCTGCGGCTGGTCCTGGGATTTCTCGCTTCCTGGTGGGTGGCCCTGGGAGGCAGCGGCTCGCCGCGGCTGGCCCTGGGTATCCCGCTGGGTGGCTCCCAATGGGTCTTAGCCTCCCGGCTCCCGTCTGGGCTTGGGCCGATAGGGGTGCCAGGGGTTCCAGGGGTCGGTTACCTACGGGGGCCGACACTTGGTCCTCCCGGATGGCTCCCTGGGTCTGATCGTTGCTGGCCTGGGCGATCGGACCAACTGGTCTAGACCGGGGCGGTCCGGAGGGGGTTAGAGATTTCCCGGGAAGGCAGCAGCTCGCTGCGGCTGGTCCCGGGTCTTCTCGCTTCTCATCGGGGTGCCTGGAAGGCAGCGGCTCGCCGCGGCTGGTCCGGGTTCCCCCTTTGGGAGACCCCCGTGAGGCTTGGGCTTCCCGACCTTGGCTTCGGCCGGGGCTGGTGGGGATGCCAGAGGGTTCCGGGTGGCGGCTACCTACGGGAGCCGTCACCGGGTCCCCTCGATCCCGATGGGGGCTCTGGAAGGCAGCGGCTCGCCGCGGCTGGTCCTGAGACCCCCTGGGAGGCTCCCTGGGTCCGATCAGACCAACCAGCCTTCACGGGTCGGAGGGTGCCAGGGATGACCTTGGGAGGCAGCAGCTCGCTGCGGCTGGCCCAGGGTCTTCCCGTTTGCCAGAGAGGGGGAACTCCGGGTAGGCAGCGGCTCGCCGCGGCTGGCCCCGGGGGACCCCTATGGCAGGCTCCCGCGAAGCCTTGGCTTCCCGGAGTTACGGTGGTAGCTAGAGGGGGCCGCGGATGGTGGCAACTCTGCCGCTGTCCGTGGACTCTCCTCGTCCGGCTCCTCCGTACCGGAATGGCTAGACTCCCCTGGGTCCTGTCCTTGACCCTGGCTGGTCGGAATGGGGATTCGGGAAGCCGACTGCCTAGGCGGCCGGCCCCCGGTCCCTAGGGCCCCGGGAGGTCTCCCCCGGTCCGGGGAGCCCCCTGGGAAACGCCCTTCCGGCCTGGGCTTGGATATGCGCCAGAGGGCCCTCGGTAAGATCCATGGTCTGCCTTGGGACTACTCGTTCCCCAGGATGGGGTGGAGGTTCCTGGGTACAGCGGCTATGCCGTGTCTGGCCCTGGTTCCTCCCCTCGGGGGGTGCGCAGGACCTGGGCTGGGTCAGGACACCAGAGGGTTCCTTGGCAAGATCCACGATCTGCCCTGGGACTTCTCGTTCCCCAGGATGAGGTGGAGGTTCCTGGGTACAGCGGCTATGCCGTGTCTGGCCCTGGTTCCTCTCCTCGGGGGGTGCCTTGAGCCAGAATCTGCTAGCCCGATGCACTGTCCCTGTCCACGGGGGCAGGCCGCTTCAAGAAAGAAGATCAGAGACAGTGATCATCCATCTGCTACAGGCCTTGTTCGGGCAGACCGGGGTAACCTAACGGTGCTAACAACCGGTCTGTATAATCTGGGCAAGGGGTAAGTATGCGGCCCCCCATGTCCCGACTCTAGGGACAATGCACGTGGGTGTGGTGGTCCAGGGCGTCAGGACCTTGAACGTGGCCCAGTCTTCTATGAGGATTAGCCTCACTCACACACCAGACCATTCTACACCACACACGATCGAATCTGATCCTGCTCTTCCCCCAAAAAAACCTGATTGGGACTCCTTTAAATTACCATCTCTTCCCCTAAATTTCATCCCCTAGCCCAGCTTAGGTGGCTAGGCCGTGGATGCACCGGGACCTAGGCCTTCATCGACCATGCTTCCATGGCTGCAGAACCAGAAAGATGCAAACAGACTGGAACAAGGAACAGACGTATTTGGAATCCGAATTACACTTTATTTATAGCTTAACCTGTTCACAGGACACGTGACTCCGATCTATTTAAACACCAGTAAGGAAATCTCCAAAATGCGATTAAGACCTTATCAGGATTTAAATGCTTAACTCCGCCTTTGAGACCTAATCTTACTTACCTGTAAAACGAAAAACGAGGACCCTCCATGGGCCCCCAAACTTTTACCTAACCCTGATAACTCAGGGGAACCCGATACTTACCATGACTCCGAACGACCCTTAGTGGTCTACAAAAATGTTGATCAACAACCTAGAAAAACCTAATACTTACCATGACTCCGATTTATTTCAATACCGGAAAAGTAACCTCATAAATACGGTTAAAACCTTACCACGGCTCAATCTTGTAACTCCGAGCCTATGCTCCTTTGACACCGGCAAAACAATGACCCTCCACGGTCTACAAAACCCTTATTGGGCACTTAAAGTCAGAACTGACCTTTAACCCGACTAACCTAATACCGGATAGGTGAAAACTTTGATCAGAGCTGATACCTACCATAAACCCGACTAAACCTAATACCAGATGGGTAAAAACTAAAAACCAGAGATCAAATGGACCTAACGAATCCACCAAATAAAAACCAGATTGGCTAGGAGACACACACCGGGTCTTGATCAAACCCGGCTGGGCCTCCCTTGGGTGAGGGTGTCTAGTGATAATGGCCGAAACGCCCGATGATCCCAGGGTCCACTACTGACGATGTGCCTCCAAATTTCGATCAAGATTATCCTTTAGCTTAACACCAATATCTGGATACATGAAAAACTAACTAGCTAATTAAAACAGATAAAATAGGGAAATAAAACAGATGGACGGAAAGGTGGAAAACCCCTCTAGAATACTGAACTCAGGAAAATAGAATGGGTGACAAACCCTCAATTGAAACCACAGTAACAGATGGAAGTGGAGAAGTCGGGCTGGACATAGCAGTGACTGGGGTTCAACGTGACGTGCGACGGCCCGTGCATGCCGCTGGCTCTCCATTCAACTGCCGAGTCGTCGGACGAGGTGGGGAGAGCCTTTGAGATATATTTCACAAACCTAACCTAGCCTGTGCCTATCGGAAAACGTGCTCCCCGTAAACTCCAGAGTCCCCCCAGACTAACTCCAAACCCAATTTACACAAGATTGAGATTGAGAAATACACCTCTTTAGATTTCCGGACACTCCGAGACAAGGTTCACGTTAATAACGATTGCTCCCACTCTGGGTCTGGTCCGGAACCTGTGGTTGTCTCAGGGCCTCCTGGGGACCGGGCAACCGGACTGGACCTGGGAGGGTGTGCACTTTAAACTTGGACTATAGGGAATAACCCCATTACCTTGAACACAGGAGACACAGGAAATCACTCTCCTCCGCAATAGTGATAGGGACTATTCTTGCTTTCCTTCCTCTCTTCCCCCCTGACTACGGGGTGAGTAGGGGGAGGCAGAGCGACAGCCCGGTCCGGCGGGGGTGGACGCTCACCCGTTTAGGTGGCCCCACCCTGGCTCTGCCTCCCTTCTGCCTTCTCATTTCCTCTACAGTAGCGATAGGGACTATTTTTTGCTTTCCTCCCTCTGTTCCCCCCGGCTAACGGGGTGAGTAGGGGGAGGCAGAGCGACAGCCCGGTCCGGCGGGGGTGGACGCTCACCCGTTCAGGTGGCCCCACCCTGGCTCTGCCTCCCTTCTACCTTTTTCTTAGGTGGGCGGATCAACCGGCCGGCCCCTGATTAGGATACTCACCTGAGCCGAGAAAGCGACCTCGAGATATAAATAGTTCAGGAACACAGACTCAAACACCGAACCCATTTCCCTCAACCTTAACCATGGGCTTTCAGCCCTAAACCTCCAACCTTAAACCTAATGTTAAGCTCGCTAACAGTAGCTCTTACCCTAACCCTAAACCCTTATATCTATCCCTAAACCTAACCTTGGGCCCTAAGCCCTAACCCTAAACCCCCTAACCTTAACTCTGACCATGGGCCTTTGGCCCTAACCCTAACCTTAACCATTAGTCCATAACCCTAGCCCTAATCCCTAACCTGGGCCTTAAGCCCTAACCTTAACCTCCTAACCCTAACCATGGGCCTTTAGCCCTAACCCTAACCTTAATCCTAACCCTAACCTTACTCCCTAACCTTAGCTCTTTTCCCTAACCTTAGCCTGGGCCTTAAGCCCTAACCCTAACCCCCTAACCCTAACCTTGGGCCTTAAGCCCTAACCCTAACCTCCTAACCCCAACCTTAACCTTAACTCCCTAACTATAGCACTTATTCCCAATTCTAACCACGGGCCTTAAGCCCTAACCCTAACCTTAACCCTTAACCCAACCCCCACCCCCCCATCCCCCCCACACACTCTTTTATCCTAAATTGAACCCGTAACCCTACCGCCTGGCCTCTAGCCTTAACCGTGGCTCGTAGGTCAAAAATAACCCCCACTTTACACCCCCCCCCCCCCCCCCCCCCTATACACACACCCTATACCATAGCCCTAATGCTAAAATTAGCATTAGCCCACTTAAATCCTTTCATTTTACAATCCGGGGCTCCGGGCCCCCCGACCCTTAACCTTAGCTCCGGCCCTGGCACATGACCCCGACCTTGACCCCTTAGAACGGAAACCCCCTAGCCTCAATGCTAGTTTGGGCTTCCCGAGCCTTAGCTCGAAGTGGGTTGGGCTTCGTTTAGCTAGTTTTACATTTTACAGGTCAAACGATGCAGGAAATAATCACAGCCCCTATTGATCCGCCATACAACCCTCACTCATGGTGCAGCCACCTAACTGAGCATGATGGGAAATATGCAAATAGACCGACACACAGGTGCATGCTGGGACACAAATGGGCGTAGACCGAACGCAATCTAATTTGCATACTCGGACACAGGGGCATGATGGGTAAAATCCGGACACCGTCAGTGTAACTGGCTTTACTGAGATAGGGGAGGCTAGATGAAGCCCTCGTAATTGAACCCAGATGCCCTAATGGAACGAGACGTTTACCATGAAAATGGAACACTCGGAACGGGTAAGAGCATTACATCACACACAGGGATAAGATTAGAGCTCTTCTCGGGGTCGTGCGGTGTATGGTGTCACGGGAAGTTGCTGAGGGTGGTAGGCAGAGTAGGGGGAGCTAGAGATTTCCCTGGAAGGCAGCAGCTCGCTGCGGCTGGTCCTGGGATTTCTCGCTTCCTGGTGGGTGTCCCTGGGAGGCAGCGGCTCGCCGCGGCTGGCCCTGGGTATCCCGCTGGGTGGCTCCCACTGGGTCTTGGCCTCCCGGCTCCCGTCTGGGCTCGGGCCGATAGGGGTGCCAGGGGTTCCAGGAGTCGGTTACCTACGGGGGCCGACACTTGGTCCTCCCGGGTGGCTCCCTGGGTCTGATCGTTGCTGGCCTGGGCGATCGGACCAACTGGTCTAGACCGGGGCGATCCGGAGGGGGTTAGAGATTTCCCGGGAAGGCAGCAGCTCGCTGCGGCTGGTCCCGGGTCTTCTCGTTTCTCATCGGGGTGCCTGGAAGGCAGCGGCTCGCCGCGGCTGGTCCGGGTTCCCCCTTTGGGAGACCCCCGTGAGGCTTGGGCTTCCCGACCTTGGCTTCGGCCGAGGCTGGTGGGGATGCCAGAGGGTTCCGGGTGGCGGCTACCTACGGGAGCCGTCACCGGGTCCCCTCGATCCCGATGGGGGCTCTGGAAGGCAGCGGCTCGCCGCGGCTGGTCCTGAGACCCCCTGGGAGGCTCCCTGGGTCCGATCAGACCAACCAGCCTTCACGGGTCGGAGGGTGCCAGGGATGACCTTGGGAGGCAGCAGCTCGCTGCGGCTGGCCCAGGGTCTTCCCGTTTGCCAGAGAGGGGGAACTCCGGGTAGGCAGCGGCTCGCCGCGGCTGGCCCCGGGGGACCCCTATGGCAGGCTCCCGCGAAGCCTTGGCTTCCCGGAGTTACGGAGGTAGCTAGAGGGGGCCGTGGATGGTGGCGACTCTGCCGCTGTCCGTGGACTCTCCTCGTCCGGCTCCTCCGTACCGGAATGGCTAGACTCCCCTGGGTCCTGTCCCTGACCCTGGCTGGTCGGAATGGGGATTCGGGAAGCCGACTGCCTAGGCGGCCGGCCCCTGGTCCCTAGGGCCCCGGGAGGTCTCCCCCGATCCGGGGAGCCCCCTGGGAAACGCCCTTCCGGCCTGGGCTTGGATATGC
Organism: Amphilophus citrinellus; assembly: GCA_013435755.1. Classification (NCBI taxonomy): domain Eukaryota; kingdom Metazoa; phylum Chordata; class Actinopteri; order Cichliformes; family Cichlidae; genus Amphilophus; species Amphilophus citrinellus. The sequence goes on from JACBYM010000829.1 coordinate 41,317, forward strand.
GCCAGAGGGCCCTCGGTAAGATCCATGGTCTGCCTTGGGACTACTCGTTCCCCAGGATGGGGTGGAGGTTCCTGGGTACAGCGGCTATGCCGTGTCTGGCCCTGGTTCCTCCCCTCGGGGGGTGCGCAGGACCTGGACTGGGTCGGGACACCAGAGGGTTCCTTGGCAAGATCCACGATCTGCCCTGGGACTTCTCGTTCCCCAGGATGAGGTGGAGGTTCCTGGGTACAGCGGCTATGCCGTGTCTGGCCCTGGTTCCTCTCCTCGGGGGGTGCCTTGAGCCAGAATCTGCTAGCCCGATGCACTGTCCCTGTCCACGGGGGCAGGCCGCTTCAAGAAAGAAGATCAGAGACAGTGATCATCCGTCTGCTACAGGCCTTGTTCGGGCAGACCGGGGTAACCTAACGGTGCTAACAACCGGTCTGTATAATCTGGGCAAGGGGTAAGTATGCGGCCCCCCATGTCCCGACTCTAGGGACAATGCACATGGGTGTGGTGGTCCAGGGCGTCAGGACCTTGAACGTGGCCCAATCTTCTATGAGGATTAGCCTCACTCACACACCAGAACACTTTGCACCACACACGACCGAATCTGATCTACTCTTTCCCCACTAAACCTGAATTGGACTCCTTTAAATTGCCACCTCTTCCCCCAAATTTCATCCCCTAGTCCAACTTAGGTGACTAGGCCGCGGATGCACCGGGACCTAGGCCTCCAACAGCCACGACCTTGGAACTTGAAAAACCGGAAAAGGACGAGCTTTCGTACTCACCGTAACTCCGACCTATTCAAATAAACACCAGACAGGAAATCTCTCGATAATACGGATGAACCTTACCGCGGTTCAATCCTTTAACTCCAAACGTAGGACCTACCATACCTGAAAAACCGAAAAAGGACGAGCTTTCATACTCACCGTAACTCCGACCTGTTCAAATGAACACCAGACAGGAACGACCTAGAAAAAACCCGATACTTACCACGACTTACCTAAATACCAGAAAGGAAACCTTAAAAAATACAGTCAAACCTTATCGCGACTCAATCTTGTAATCCTGAACCTAAGACCTAATCCCACTTATGGGAAAACCCTTTAAAACCGAAAGGATAACGACCCTCCATGGTCTACAAAACCCTTGTTGGGCACTTAAAGTCAGAACTGACCTTTAACCCGACTAACCTAATACCGGATAGGTGAAAACTTTAACACAGATAAAACTCTGAAGAGTCCAACAGAATCAGAGCTGAACCTAACACCAGATGGGTAAAAACTAAAAACCGAAGATCAAATGGACCTAACGTAATCCACCAAATAACACCAGATTGGCTAGGAGACACACACCGGGTCTTGATCACACCCGGCTGGGCCTCCCTTGGGTGAGGGTGTCTAGTGATAATGGCCGAAACGCCCGATGATCCCAGGGTCCACTACTGATGATGTGTCTCCAAATTTCGATTAATATTACTCTGTACTTTACTTTCAATTCAGATATGCTAAATAAATAGCCTATTAAAACAGTGAAAAATAGACCATTAACAAAAGGACGAAAAGGTGGAAAACCATCCTGAAACCGAACTCAAGAAAGGTGGAAAACCATCCTGACACCGAACTCAAGAAAACAGAATGGAAAGGGTGATACACCTGCAAATGAAAACCAAACAATTGACGGGAGAGGGAGCAGTTGGGTTGGACATAGTCGTGAATGGGGTTCGACGAATGACGTGCGACGGCCCGTGCATGCCATTGGCTCTCTAGCTAACTACCGAGTCGTCGGACCAGGTGGGGAGAGTCTTTGAGATTATAATTCATAAACCTAACCTAGCCTGAGCCCTTCGGATAACGCGTTCCCCGAAAATCCAGAGTCCCCCAAACTGACTCCAATCCCACCTCAAAACAAGATTGAGATGGATTAATACACTATCAAGTATTCTGACAACGGTCGCCCCCACTCAGGGTCTGCTCCGTGGCCTATGGTTGACTCAGGGCCTCCTGGGGACCAGGCTTCCGGACGACACCTGGGAGGGGACACACTTGGAATGGAAACAGAAAGGGATAACCCCACCGCCTTGTACATACTTAATAGAAACTTTTCTTGCTCTCCTTCCTCTCCTATCCCCCCCGGCTAATGGGGTAAGTAGAGGGTGGCAGAGCGACAGCCCGGTCCGGCGGGGGTGGACGTACACCAGTTCAGGTGGCCCCACCCTGGCTCTGCCTCCTTTCTGCTTTTTCTCTTTCTCTTCGTTGGACGGACCAAACGACCGGCCCCTGCATAGGATGCTCGCCTGCACCGAGAAAGCGACCTCGAGATATAAATAGTTCAGGAACACAGACTCACACACCGAGCCCACTCCCCCAAACCCTTACTATGGGCTTTTAGCCCTAAAATTTCAATCTTGAACCCTAATGTTAAACTCGCTAACAGTAGCTCTTACCCTAACCCTAACCCTTAACCTTGGGCCTTAAGCCCTATCCCTGACTTCCTAAACCTTAACCAGGGACCTTTAGCCCTAACCCAAACCTTAATCCTAACCCTAACCTTACTCCCTAACCCTAATCCTAACCCTAACCCTAGCCTGGGCCTTAAGCCCTAACCCTAACCCCCTAACCCTACCCTTGGGCCTTAAGCCCTAACCCTAACCTCCTAAACCCAACCCTAACCTTAATTCCCTAACTATAATACTTATTCCCAATTTTAACCACGGGCCTTAAGCCCTAACCCTAACCTTAACCCTTAACCCAACCCCCACCCCCCCATCCCCTCCACACACTCTTTTATCCTAAATTATACCCGTAACCCTACCGCCTGGCCTCTAGCCTTAACCGTGGCTCGTAGGTCAAAAATAACCCCCACTTTACACATTAGCCCACTTAAATCCCTTCATTCTACAATCCGGGGCTCCGGGCCCCCCGACCCTTAACCTTAGCTTCGGCCCTGGCACATGACCCCGACCTTGACCCCTATACACACACCCTATACCATAGCCCTAATGCTAAAATTAGCATTAGCCCACTTAAATCCCTTTATTCTACAATCCGGGGCTCCGGGCCCCCCGACTCTTAACCTTAGCTCCGGCCCTGGCACATGACCCCGACCTTGACCCCTTAGAACGGAAACCCCCTAGCCTCAATGCTAGTTTGGGCTTCCCGAGCCTTAGCTCGAAGTGGGTTGGGCTTCGTCTAGCTAGTTTTACATTTTACAGGTCAGACAATGCAGGGAATAATCGCAGCCCCTATTGATCCGCCATACAACCCTCACTCATGGTGCAGCCACCTAACTGAGCATGATGGGAAATATGCAAATAGACCGACACACAGGTGCATGCTGGGACACAAATAGGCGTAGACCGAACGCAATCTAATTTGCATACTCGGACACAGGGGCATGATGGGTAAAATCCGGACACCGTCAGTGTAACTGGCTTTTCTGAGATAGGGGAGGCTAGATGAAGCCCTCGTAATTGAACCCAGATGCCCGAATGGAACGAGACGTTTACCACGAAAATGGAACACTCGGAACGGGTAAGAGCATTACATCACACACAGGGATAAGATTAGAGCTCTTCTCGGGGTCGTGCGGTGTATGGTGTCACGGGAAGTTGCTGAGGGTGGTAGAGCAGAGTAGGGGGAGCTAGAGATTTCCCTGGCAGGCAGCAGCTCGCTGCGGCTAGTCCTGGGATTTCTCGCTTCCTGGTGGGTGTCCCTGGGAGGCAGCGGCTCGCCGCGGCTGGCCCTGGGTAGCCCCACTGGGTGGCTCCCAAAGGGTCTTGACCTCCCGGTTCCCGTCTGGGTTTGGGCCGATAGGGGTGCCAGGGGTTCCAGGGGTCGGTTACCTACGGGGGCCGACACTTGGTCCTCCCGGTGGCTCCCTGGGTCTGATCGTTGCTGGCCTGGGCGATCGGACCAACTGGTCTAGACCGGGGCGATCCGGAGGGGGTTAGAGATTTCCCGGGAAGGCAGCAGCTCGCTGCGGCTGGTCCCGGGTCTTCTCGTTTCTCATCGGGGTGCCTGGAAGGCAGCGGCTCGCCGCGGCTGGTCCGGGTTCCCCCTTTGGGAGACCCCCGTGAGGCCTGGGCTTCCCGACCTTGGCTTCGGCCGAGGCTGGTGGGGATGCCAGAGGGTTCCGGGTGGCGGCTACCTACGGGAGCCGTCACCGGGTCCCCTCGATCCCGATGGGGGCTCTGGAAGGCAGCGGCTCGCCGCGGCTGGTCCTGAGACCCCCTGGGAGGCTCCCTGGGTCCGATCAGACCAACCAGCCTTCACGGGTCGGAGGGTGCCAGGGATGACCTTGGGAGGCAGCAGCTCGCTGCGGCTGGCCCAGGGTCTTCCCGTTTGCCAGAGAGGGGGAACTCCGGGTAGGCAGCGGCTCGCCGCGGCTGGCCCCGGTGGACCCCTGAGGCAGGCTCCCGCGAAGCCTTGGCTTCCCGGAGTAGGATACGTTGGTAGCCGGAGGGGGCCGTGGATGGTGGCGACTCTGCCGCTGTCCGTGGACTCTCCTCGTTAAGGGGCTCCTCCGTACCGGAATGGCTAGACTCTCCTGGGTCCTGTCCCTGGCCCTGGCTGGTCGGACGGGGGATTCGGGAAGCCGACTGCCTAGGCGGCCGGCTCCTGGTCCCTGCGATCCCGCGGGGGTCTCCCCCGATCCGGGGAGCCCCCCTGGGAAACGCCCTTCCGGCCTGGGCTGGGGTATGCACCAGAGGGCCCTCGGTAAGATCTCTGGTCTGCCTTGGGACTACTCGTTCCCCAGGATGGGGCGGAGGTTCCTGGGTACAGCGGCTATGCCGTGTCTGGCCCTGGTTCCTCCCCTCGGGGGGTGCACGGGACCTGAACTCGGTCGGGACACCAGAGGGTTCCTTGGCGTGATCTACGATCTGCCCTGGGACTTCTCGTTCCCCAGGATGAGGTAGGGGTTCCTGGGTACAGCGGCTATGCCGTGTCTGGCCCTGGTTCCCCTCCTCGGGGGGTGCCTTGAACCTAAAACTGCCAGCCCAATGCACTGTCCCTGTCCGCGGGGGCAGGCCACTTCGAGAGTGAAGATTTGAGGACAGCGATCATCCGTCTGCTACAGGCCTTGTTCGGGCAGACCGGGGTAACCTAACGGTGCTAACAACCGGTCTGTATAATCTGGGCAAGGGGTAAGTATGCGGCCCCCCATGTCCCGACTCTAGGGACAATGCACATGGGTGTGGTGGTCCAGGGCGTCAGGACCTTGAACGTGGCCCAATCTTCTATGAGGATTAGCCTCACTCACACACCAGAACACTTTGCACCACACACGACCGAATCTGATCTACTCTTTCCCCACTAAACCTGAATTGGACTCCTTTAAATTGCCACCTCTTCCCCCAAATTTCATCCCCTAGTCCAACTTAGGTGACTAGGCCGCGGATGCACCGGGACCTAGGCCTCCAACAGCCACGACCTTGGAACTTGAAAAACCGAAAAAGGACGAGCTTTCGTACTCACCGTAACTCCGACCTATTCAAATAAACACCAGACAGGAAATCTCTCGATAATACGGATGAACCTTACCGCGGTTCAATCCTTTAACTCCAAACGCAGGACCTACCATACCTGAAAACCCGAAAAAGGACGAGCTTTCATAACTCCGACCTGTTCAAATGAACACCAGACAGGAACGACCTGGGAAAAACCCGATACTTACCACGATTTACCTAAATACCGGAAAGGAAACCTTACAAAATACAGCCGAACCTTATCACGACTCAATCTTGTAATCCCGAACCTAGGATCTAATCCCACTTGTGGGAAAACCCTTTGAAACCGAAAGGATAACGACCCTCCATGGTCTACAAAACCCTTGTTGGGCACTTAAAGTCAGAACTGACCTTTAACCCGACTAACCTAATACCGGATAGGTGAAAACTTTAACACAGATGAAACTCTGAATCCAACAGAATCAGAGCTGATACCTACCATAAACCCGACTAAACCTAACACCAGATGGGTAAAAACTAAAAACCAGAGATCACATGGACCTAACGTATCCACCAAATAAAACCAGATTGGCTAGGAGACACACACCGGGTCTTGATCACACCCGGCTGGGCCTCCCTTGGGTGAGGGTGTCTAGTGATAATGGCCGAAACGCCCGATGATCCCAGGGTCCACTACTGATGATGTGTCTCCAAATTTCGATTAATATTACTCTGTACTTTACTTTCAATTCAGATATGCTAAATAAATAGCCTATTAAAACAGTGAAAAATAGACCATTAACAAAAGGACGAAAAGGTGGAAAACCATCCTGAAACCGAACTCAAGAAAGGTGGAAAACCATCCTGACACCGAACTCAAGAAAACAGAATGGAAAGGGTGATACACCTGCAAATGAAAACCAAACAATTGACGGGAGAGGGAGCAGTTGGGTTGGACATAGTCGTGAATGGGGTTCGACGAATGACGTGCGACGGCCCGTGCATGCCATTGGCTCTCTAGCTAACTACCGAGTCGTCGGACCAGGTGGGGAGAGTCTTTGAGATTATAATTCATAAACCTAACCTAGCCTGAGCCCTTCGGATAACGCGTTCCCCGAAAATCCAGAGTCCCCCAAACTGACTCCAATCCCACCTCAAAACAAGATTGAGATGGATTAATGCACTATCAAGTATTCTGACAACGGTCGCCCCCACTCAGGGTCTGCTCCGGGGCCTATGGTTGACTCAGGGCCTCCTGGGGACCAGGCTTCCGGACGACACCTGGGAGGGGACACACTTGGAATGGAAACAGAAAGGGATAACCCCACCGCCTTGTACATACTTAATTGAAACTTTTCTTGCTCTCCTTCCTCTCCTATCCCCCCCGGCTAATGGGGTAAGTAGAGGGTGGCAGAGCGACAGCCCGGTCCGGCGGGGGTGGACGTACACCAGTTCAGGTGGCCCCACCCTGGCTCTGCCTCCTTTCTGCTTTTTCTCTTTCTCTTCGTTCGACGGACCAAACGACCGGCCCCTGCATAGGATGCTCGCCTGCACCGAGAAAGCGACCTCGAGATATAAATAGTTCAGGAACACAGACTCACACACCGAGCCCACTCCCCCAAACCCTTACTATGGGCTTTTAGCCCTAAAATTTCAATCTTGAACCCTAATGTTAAACTCGCTAACAGTAGCTCTTACCCTAACCCTAACCCTTAACCTTGGGCCTTAAGCCCTATCCCTGACTTCCTAAACCTTAACCAGGGACCTTTAGCCCTAACCCAAACCTTAATCCTAACCCTAACCTTACTCCCTAACCCTAATCCTAACCCTAACCCTAGCCTGGGCCTTAAGCCCTAACCCTAACCCCCTAACCCTACCCTTGGGCCTTAAGCCCTAACCCTAACCTCCTAAACCCAACCCTAACCTTAATTCCCTAACTATAATACTTATTCCCAATTTTAACCACGGGCCTTAAGCCCTAACCCTAACCTTAACCCTTAACCCAACCCCCACCCCCCCATCCCCTCCACACACTCTTTTATCCTAAATTATACCCGTAACCCTACCGCCTGGCCTCTAGCCTTAACCGTGGCTCGTAGGTCAAAAATAACCCCCACTTTACAACCCCCCCCCCCCCCCCCCCCCCTATACACACACCCTATACCATAGCCCTAATGCTAAAATTAGCATTAGCCCACTTAAATCCCTTTATTCTACAATCCGGGGCTCCGGGCCCCCCGACCCTTAACCTTAGCTTCGGCCCTGGCACATGACCCCGACCTTGACCCCTATACACACACCCTATACCATAGCCCTAATGCTAAAATTAGCATTAGCCCACTTAAATCCCTTTATTCTACAATCCGGGGCTCCGGGCCCCCCGACCCTTAACCTTAGCTCCGGCCCTGGCACATGACCCCGACCTTGACCCCTTAGAACGGAAACCCCCTAGCCTCAATGCTAGTTTGGGCTTCCCGAGCCTTAGCTCGAAGTGGGTTGGGCTTCGTCTAGCTAGTTTTACATTTTACAGGTCAGACAATGCAGGGAATAATCACAGCCCCTATTGTTCCGCTATACAACCCTCACTCATGGTGCAGCCACCTAACTGAGCATGATGGGAAATATGCAAATAGACCGACACACAGGTGCATGCTGGGACACAAATGGGCGTAGACCGAACGCAATCTAATTTGCATACTCGGACACAGGGGCATGATGGGTAAAATCCGGACACCGTCAGTGTAACTGGCTTTTCTGAGATAGGGGAGGCTAGATGAAGCCCTCGTAATTGAACCCAGATGCCCTAATGGAACGAGACGTTTACCATGAAAATGGAACACTCGGAACGGGTAAGAGCATTACATCACACACAGGGATAAGATTAGAGCTCTTCTCGGGGTCGTGCGGTGTATGGTGTCACGGGAAGTTGCTGAGGGTGGTAGAGCAGAGTAGGGGGAGCTAGAGA
>JACBYM010000080.1:0-45072 GCA_013435755.1 Amphilophus citrinellus
GCCCCGTACCGCTTTGCCTGCCGCGCTGTCAGCAGCCGGGTGAGATCCCCTGCTACTTCATTCTGCGCACCACCTCCGAGCGCGCCCGGGTCGCCGGGGCGAGGGCCCAGATGATCGCCGCTGCGGCTTTAATTGTGATGTTTTTTTTATATGGATATCAATTATTCAAATTTTATATTAAAGGCCGATATCCACACTCTCAACAATTCACAACAACAGTTATACTAGCACAGTCTTTACCCTTGCAGTAATAACTGTTGTGAAATATGAGAGAAACCCAACATCACAATACGGGGTTGTGTGCAGCGCTCGCGACAGTGGTGAGGAAAAACTCCCTTTAAAAGGAAAGAAACCTCCAGCAGAACAGCTCAGGGAGGGTTGGTCATCTATCGCTGTGACCAGTTTTGGGGGAAAATTTTACATATATTCATAGTTGCATATACATACAAATAGGTATGTATAACATGGATATGTAGATTTTCCAGAATGGATATCGGCAATATGTTGTAAGCCCAGTCCTTCAAATCAAGGAGGTGCTACGTGGAGCAAGAGGTTATTCTTTTTTGGGAATCTGATGCTCCTTTTGGCACCTGTGTTGTTGCCACGAATGCGAGGAAGGGTGGTGGATTGCGTTGCAGTCCTGGTGCTGCACGGGTTTTGACTGATGCCAATTCAAAAGCTTTTAAGCGGTCGTTCTTGTACTCGTTTCATTGTGGCAGGTCACGGATGATTTTTAGGTAAAATTCCTTTAACTTCTACATCTGTCTGTTACCTGAGCATTTGCAGCTCCCGTGTCCGTAGACCAGTCTTTTCATCAGCTCGCTTTTCCGTCTGCTTCATATGCAGCTTGTTAGCCGTCCTTCTAAAAACTCCGGTATTCTTTGCAGCCTGGCTTTCCATTCAAATTTCAGTCAGTTTTCGTCCAGTTTGTTTCTGATCATCTAGTTCGTCTGTTCCTTTGGGTTAAAGAGTTGTTCTTCTCCTCCCTCCTCCACCTGGCAAACCGTCTTCCTTCGCCTCTATTGTTAATTCCAATTTCAAACTTAATTGTTATCTGAGCAGATAGTTCTGGTAGTTTCTTCAGCTAAATGTAGTAAATTTAACGTTGAAAGCATCAAAAGGTTTTTCTTCTTCTCCTCCACCTTAAACTCTCTTCCTTCCAGCCTCCACGCATCAGCAGTGTTTTCCTAGAGCAACTAGGTGCTTTCTTTTCGTCTTTGGTTAAATGTTTTGTGCTTTAAACTTAAAGCTTCCGAGCTTACGGCCTTCTCTCATCCGCCGCCTCCTCCTCGCCTCCGCCATTTCCTGTTCGCCCGGCCCCAACTTCTTTTTTTCAGCTTGCAAACTCATACAATCTGATTCTTTAAACACGATCTCAATAGCTAGGTCTGGTCAGTGCTTTGGTAGCTTTTTGTACTTGAACCTAAAATCCTCCTCCTCCTCTTCCTCCCACCGCCCGGCTTTAAAACTTTCTTCAGCTGCTTTTTACCAGATCTGATTTCTTAATTGCTCGCTCTCAGCAGCTAAGCTTTTTCTGTGCTGGCGTACTTCTTCTACAAAACCGTTCAGTGACAGAACCTGTGTTTTTTTAGCTAACTCCCTTCTTTATGTTCGTCGATAGTTTTCAGGATTGGACTCAATTTATAGTGTTCGTATTCACGAAAGAACAACAAGAGGGTTTGTTGTGTTTTAATTCTCTACTGGGGTTCTCCTGTGGGTTGGTCGACCTAAGCGGTCTGTTATAGCACTAAACTAAGACATCACGTCTAACGGCCGTTTGAGTGCTTTTTATATCTCAGAAACTTCTAACACCTAGGTCCCCGCCCCCCTGTTTGCATAGCAACAGTTTGCCTAGTAACAGTAAATACATTCTGTGTCCTGGTCGTAGGTGGTAGAAATAGAATAGAAATGGAATGGAAGATGCTTACTGATAGCATGAAAGCTAATGGCTAATATCGATAAGTTGCCTTATCTTACCTTATTGATAGTGCTTTTAGCATCTTAAATAAAAAAAAACCAATCGTGAGTTTATATAAATGTTATCTAAATGGTGTTGCTACGCTTTCGTGCACAACGCCTGTCAATTGCTAATTATTAAATTCAGATTTTTTGTGTATGCATAGCGCGAGCCGCAATGCTAGCGCTAGGCTGCTGCTAATGCTAATTGCCGCGTGGCATCTGCTTTTCTGCAGTTGAAAATTTACCCTTACCTTACCGTACTTTTATACCTTTATTAGTCCCCCACAATGGGGAAAGTACAGTGACAGAGGCACCCATCCAACAAACCAACACAAAAGCAGAGGGGAGAGAACGGTGTCTGAGGTCAAGCAGCTGTTGATGGCTACCTGTAGCAGGAAAACAGAAAGAGATACACTGTGATAGGTAGGATTCAAAATATCATCTGGTACTGTTTCATTATGAAACATTACGAGGTTTCCAAAAAACACTCAGCAAAGCAGCAGCACACATTCAAGCCGAGAGCACTAGGGTGGGGAGGGGAGGGGCTGCCAGCGGAGACCAGCCGGATGCTTGATGTCACACAGCTTCCAGACAGCAGTTCAAGAGATGTTCATGATAAGATGGTACAGTCAGCCTTGGTTGCCAGGAGACCAGTTCATACAGGTCACAACACGGGGCGGGGGGGAGAAAGCATTGAAGAATTTATTATAATAATAAGAAGAGTGTGTGTGCCGGTTGCTGTTGAAGCCTTTATGTTCTGCGTGTTTCGTTTCTCGAAAAGGAATAAATAACGCACGAATAAAGGAGTCCAAATAGTAAATTTTAATAAAGCCATTTCCAAACAGTTTACAGATAATCCGGGTCAGAGCTGCATACCATACTCCGCGTGAGAAAGGGCATGAAGTACTGGCACTTTCTAATTCAAGTACAGTTCATATATTCACACAGCTTATCAGTCCGTGATTACATCATGTAACAAAACAAGAGAATTCAACAGCAGGGTGACCCTCGAATCTCCATGTCGATCATTGGTTTAAAGGTCTTCATCATGTACAGTCAAATAAAAAGTTCAATGATGGACACAGAACTTAGAGCTTCTGTATTTTTAATCAGTTATGTTAATTTTTCCAGACAAATTTAGCAGGGAATAAAATGTAGTGTACATAGAAAGGTATGTGGGAGATATCATATTCCAACAATCCCCGTATTTGACCGCAGACCTTTCTGAGGGTCACCTTACCAGCCTGACCGCGGGTGGTCAGCCAGGACTGTGGTTGATGTGAAGAAGCCAGAAAGAGGATTCTTGTGAAAACTATCGTAGACTATGTGATTGTGATTAGCAAAGAAATTAGACAGAGTTTTAAATAATGTCAGACTTATATGGGATTTAAACGTTCTTTCTATATTCTATAACTTTCGTAGGGCCTGGAAAAAAAGGAGAAACAATCATAGTTAGTCTTTTCATATGATAAGTGTTGTTCGTGAAGTGGTAGCCTTTAATTTAATCATTCCAAAAGTAAATTCTAGCATATCATTGGCCCACATGACAAACATACATGAAAAAAGTCAACTAATCCTATAATTGGCCCTCAATTCCAAGTAAAAAACGTGGATGGCATCCCTTCAGGGAATCAATCCAGTTCCCCTCTTTTAACAACAGCTGTTCACATCTGGCCGTCTCCTGTTTATTTTCCCTGTTACAGCCTCATAAGTCTCAGGTATGATTTCAGTTACACCTGTGAAAAAGTCCAGTGAAGACAGTTCCAATTTTTTCCCTGTCAATTAAACCAAGTACCGATGACTGCAGGTCTGTGGGTCAATAATTAAATTTGAACAAACTAAGACGGACACATCAAAATTGCCCATAAATATTCTAATAATGTATTTATTCAATGGCGTTTTAGTTATAAATCTTTATTGTGTTTAGTAGCCTGAGAAAATTGTGCTTCAATTGTCATAACCACTAATTACTAATTTTACTAAGTAAGTGTGAAAGTCCAATCCACCAAAGTGAACCTGAGTTAATAATGCACCTGAGTAAATGTCAGATGAAGCAGAAACGAAGTTGAGCTGCTGGCTGTCGATGAGGTGGGTGAGTGTGAGTGAGTGGAGTGTGTGGTGTGTGTGAGTGAGTGAGTGAGTGGGTTGAGTGTGAAGTGCGTGCGTGAGTCGTGTGTAGAGTGTGAGGAGTGAGTGAGTGGTGTGGTGTGCGTGAGTGACGAGGCGTGTGGTGAGTGATGAGTGTGGTGAGGGGAGTGAGTGCGTGGAGTGCGTGGTGTGTGGAGTGGCGTGCTGGTGTGTGCGTGTGAGTGCTGCGTGCGTGCGTGTGTGCGTGGGCGTGCGTGCGTGCGTGTGGTAGCGTGACGTGCTTGTGCGTGCCGTGCGTGCGTGCGTGAGTGGTGTGTGAGTGCTAGTGTGAGTGTGGAGTGAGTGAGCGTGTGTGGTGTGTGAGTGCGTTGACGTGTGTGTGTGTGAGTGAGCGGTGTGTGTAGGTGAGGGCTTGGCGTGCGTGGTGCGTGAGAGGTGAAGTGCGTGGCGTGTGTGTGCGTGATTGCGGTGAGTGTGCGTGTGAGTGTGCTGTGAGTGCGTTCAGTGGTGGAGTGCTCTGCGGGCGTGATGCGTTGTGTGCTTGCGTGCGTGTGCAGAGTGGTGAGTGCGTGATCGTGTGTGTGTGTGTGCGTGCGGTGGCGTGCGCGTGTGTTTGTGTGTGTGTGAGTGAGCGTTTGTAGTGTGTGGAGTGAGTGTGTGTTGTGAGTGAGTGAGTAGGAGTAGTGAGTGTGTGTGAGTGAAGTGATGAGTGGTGAAGTGATGAGGTGGAAGTGAGTGAGTGAGTGTGGTGTGAGTGAGTGAGTGGTGAGGTGTGGCCGGCGTGCGTGCGCGTGGGTGTGTGTTTGAGTGCGTGAGTGCGCGTGTGTGTGGTGTGTGTAGTGAGTGGCGTAGCGCGTGATGTCGTGGGTGGGACATGCGTGCGCATGTTGTGATGGGTGATTGTTGTGGTGTGCGTGCGTGCGCGTGTGTTATGTGTGTGTGTGTGGTGTCGTGCGTGCGTGCGTGCGTGCGCGCGGGTGTGTGTGTGTGTGTGATGTGTGCGTGCGTGCGCGTGTGTGTGATGTGTGTGTGTGATGCGTCGTGCCGTGTTGTGTTGGTTTGTGCGTGCGTGCGCGTGATTGTAGTGGGGTGTGTGGGTGCGTGTGACGTGCGTGCGTGCGACGTGTGATGGGTGTGTGGTGATGCGTCGTGCGTGCGCGTGTGCGTGGTGTGTGTGTTTGTGCGTGCTGCGTGTGGCGGGTGCGGCCTGCGCGTCGTGTGGTGTGTGCGTAGGCCGTGCGCAGGGTGGTGTGTGTGCGATGCGCGTGTGTGTGTGCGTGCGTGGTGCGTGTGTCGATGCAGTGCGGTCGCGGGCGCGTGCGTCGGGTGTGTGCGTGGCCGTGATGCGTTGGGCGTGTGCGTGTGGCGTGCGGGGATCGTGCGTGCGTTGTGCAGTGCGTGCGTGCGTGCGTGCGTGCGTGTGCTAGTGACGTGTCTTGCGTGTGCGTGTGCGTGCGTGCGCCCGTGTGTGTTGTGTGGCGTGCCGTAGCTTCGCGTGGGTGTGATGGGTGTGTCGTGCGCGTGTGTGGTGTGTGCGGGAGTAGATGCTGGGTGAGTGCGTGAGTGCGGGAGTGGTGGTTCGTGCGTGAGGGTGCTGATGAGTGCGTGCGGGCGTGTGTGCGTGCGTGCGAATTGCAAGTGCGGGGGGGCGGGCGTGTGTGTGAGTCGTCTTGGTGCGTGTGCCGTGACGTGCGCGTGTGTAGTGTGGAGGTGCGTGCGTGAGTGAGCGTGATGTTGGTGTGTGTGAGTGAGTGCGCGTGTTGTGTGGGGGTGTGACGGGAGTGCGACGTAGATGTGTGTGTGAGTGGTGTGTGTGTGAGTCTTGATCGTTGTGTGTGTTGTTGTGTGTGTGCTTGAGTGAGTGAGTGAGTGAGCCGTGTGTGTTGTGTGGTGGTGAGTGAGTGATCTGTGTTGTGTGTGTTGGTTGTGGTGAGTGAGTGAGCGTGGGGTTGTGTGTGTGTGAGTTGAGTAGAGACGTGTGTGTGGTGTGTGTGTTTGTGGATGTGAGTGCAGTGAAGTGAGCGTGTGTGGTGTTTGTGTGAGTGCGTGAAAGTTAGCGTGTGGGTGTGTGGGTGTTGAGTGATGCGTGAAGCGTAGTGTGTGTGTGTGTGTGTGCGTGAGTGCGTGCGCGGTGGGGGGTGGGTGGGTGTGGGCGTGGCGTGCCGAGGAAGTGAGCGTGTGTGGTGTGTGTGAGTGAGTGAGTGAGTGAGCGTGTGGGGTGGGATGTGTGTGGTTGTGGGTGTGAGTGAGTGAGTGAATGAGCGTGTTGGGGGTGTGTGGCGTGAGGTGAGTGAGTGGACGTAGTGGTGATAGGTGCGTGCTTGACGTGCGCGAGGTGGTAGTGGTGTGTTGTGTGAGTGGAGCGTGGGTGTGGGTGTGTGTGTGAGTGAGGGAGTGAGTGAGCGTTGCGGGGTAGTTGTGTGTGTGAGTGAGCGTGTGAGTAGGAGGCGTGAGTGGAGTGAGTGAGCGTGTGTGTGTGTGTGAGTGAAGTGGCGTGAGTGCGTGCGCGGGTGTGTGTGGTGTGCGTGCGCGTGTTGTGCGTCGACGTGCGTGGTGCGTGCGTGAGTGCGTGGTGCGCGGTGTGTGGTGATGTGGTGTGTGTGATGTGTGTGTGTGTGTGCGTGGGGGGGGGGGGGGCGGGGGGGCGTGCGTGCTGCGTTGCGTGCGCGTGTGGTGTGTTGTGTGCGTGAGTGGCGTGGTGCGTGCGTGCGTTGCGTGCGCGATGTGTGTGTGGTGTGGCGTGCTCGTGTGTGTGCGGGCGTGCGTGCGTGCGTAGCGCGTGTGGGTGTGTGTGCGTGAGTGCGTGCGGTGCAGTGCGCGTGTGTGTGTGTGTGCGTAGCAGCCGTGTGTGTGACGTGCGTGCGTGCGTGCTGCGTGGCGGGGCGCGTGTGTTGGTTGGGTGTGTGTGTGTGTGGGTGTGTGTGTGTAGTGTGGTGGTGCGTGCGTGCTGCGCTGTGTGTGTGTGTGAGTGAGTGAGTGAGCGTTGTGTGTGTGGTGTGTGTGAGTGAGTGAGTGAGCGTGGGTGTGTGTGTGAGTGAGTGAGTGAAGTGAGATGGGCGTGCGCGTGTGGTGTGCGGGCGTGCGTGCGGCGGCGATGCAGGCGTGTGTGTGTGTGTGTGTGTGTGAGTGGTGTGTGTGCGTGCGTGTGTGTGTAGTGTGTGTGTAGAGGGTGGGGGTGGTGTGTGGTAGCGGTGACGTGCGTGCGTGCAGCTGGCCGTTGTGTGGTGCGTGCGTGCGTGCGTGCGTGCGTGGTGTGTGTGAGTGAGTGAGTGAGCGTGGGTGTGTGTGTGAGTGAGTGAGTGAAGTGAGCGTGTGGTGGGTGTGTGGTGTGTGTGTGAGTGAGGGAGTGTGAGTGGGCGTGCGTGCGTGCGTGCGCGTGTGGTGTGAAGGGATGTGTGTGGGGTGTGTGTGTGTGTCGTGCCGTGCGTGCCGGGGCTGTGGTGTGTGTTGTGTGTGTGGAATGTTAGTGAGTGTGTGTGAGTGCTTGTGTGTGTGTGTGTGTAACGCTGCTTATTTCCTTGCAATGTGTTTGTGTTTTTTTTATCAGCTCAGTTCCGCCTCATCCTTTTTCCTCCCTTGTCCCGTTACCCTTGTGCCTTTTTGGTCTCCCCCTCCTCGCCCCTTCCCTACCCCAGTCCTGTACCTCACTTCCCCTTTGCCCCCCCCGTAACTCTGGTGCGCTCGCGATGGCCCCCCCCCGCCCCCACGCCCACCCACACCAACCCATGGCTGCCTCTCAAATCTCTAAAATAATCCTTTTAAAAGTTCTCTAATCTTAAACAGCGCTTGGATAACTGTACCTGTAAAATTACGGTTCAATTGGACGCCTTTAGGCAGTGACAACTCTGGGGAAATAAAATAGCTAGAGAGATCGACCAATCAAAATCATTTCAAAGTAGCTACTGGACGAAAAGTGATATTATGCGGTAAGAGGTCAGTACCCCCAAAGAAAGCCATAATTATGGCAGACAAATATGGCTTCAAAACCTTCAAGTTATTAAATTGTGGAAGGGGGGGAAACATGCATAACCTTTGACCTACACAGCATCAGCAGTTGTTACTAAATCAGCAGGAAAAAAACAGAGGGCTTTAACTATTAGTTTTTTTCCTTTTGTGTACTTCTGTGCGTGTTACAATCTAAACCCCGAGTGCGTTTGTCACCACAAAACAAAACTCAAAATCACAATGTTCTAGCCAGTCTTTAGTCACCCCGGAGAGCCGTTTAGGGTCAGAGGTCATATTCACAACACCATGCTTGTTTTGACCTTACTGCAGCTCACTGCAGGTTTGCAGCTTTGGTCGATCTAACTGAACTAAGGGCGTGTCCACCCTGGAGGCTCATGGAATGTATAAGAGAACGACAAATTAGTGTTGGAGGAGCATTAAACAAATTATACTCCTGAAACCAACAAAAAATATCTGGCCCCTGTAGGTGACCTTATAATTAATATTCATACGACTAATAGGCATAACTGAAATGAAAACATTGAATCAATGGCGTTCTGCCGGGGAGGTCTTTGACCTGTGACCTCGAATGCAGTGTCACCACCTTTTTGAACTTAAGATCCTTGAGCTTGACCCTGACAAGGCAAGATCTACCTGTTGAAGCACTGAACATAAAAAAAATAACCCAATACTTTCCAACGCTAGGCTTTTAGTGATAGTAAATGTGTTGTTCAATGGACAAAAAAACCCAAAAAACAGTTTATTTCAAAAGTACAGATGTAGTATCATTACTGTGACCAAACCTGCCCCATAGAAATTACTACATTACGGTGTGTGGTCATGTCTTATGTAACAAAAAGGGGGTAAATTAAACACACTTTTGTAATGAACAGGATAACAACACTGCCATTTAGATAATTTTCCTGGTTGAACTTTACCTAAAGTTGCTACATGGCCTTTTAAAATATGGAAATAGCAGGATGCCCTTGGCAACAACTGCCCCTAATCAATAAATTGAATGTGGTTCTGAACAATCTTATGCAGTATCACTTTTTTACAGAGCCAGAAGGAAAGCTCTCCAGAAAAGCTCATTCAAGTCAGTGTGATGGTTGGAATGAACACTTTCTGTAAGTTTTTTGTAGTTTGGCTCAAGGTGCAGACAGCCAGTCTGATGCAGTCTGTGAGGTGTCTGTCAGTGAGGGAGCTCCTATACTTTGACTTAATTATTTTCATCTGTGAAAATGCCATCTCACAGAGGTAAGGTGGAGCCAAAGTAGGCACTCAATTTCAGTGGCACATGTAGTGAGAAGAGGGAAATTCTCCCTGCTTGCAAGTCCCCAAAAGTCATTGTCCCTTTGATCTGGCTTTCAGTTCTATGTCATTTTGCAAATCAATTATCTCATGTCCCCACCAGTTTGTAATGCAAATGCATGATGAATTTTGCTGCTGTCTGCTCTACATCAATGTGCTGAAGGGGTTTGAGACAAATGCAGCAATGTCCTCCATGACATTTAACTCACCAAAACGCGAACCAAACTCTGCTGTCACTTTGTCCAGATGTGAGCAGTACTCCTCAGGACGGAAAGCAGCCTGGTCTTTGATTGTTTGAGAGAATTTTTCCAGGTTCGGAAACTGTGTTAGCTTTCTGGTGTTCAGATGTGTCTTCCAAACACAAAGTTTAGCTTTGAATGCATTTACTGCACTTATCATGTGGGACAGGTGTTTGTTTTTTCCCTGGAGTTCAGTGTGAGGGCATTCAGTTTAGCGGTTAAATCCGTCAAAAACCCCGGATCAAGCAGCCATGCATCATCAGACAATTCTTTGTGCTCCTCATTCAGAGTTGACAGAAAAGTCTTTATCTCTGGAAGTAATCAACGAACCTCTGCAGCACTTTGCCACGACTCAGTCAGCGAACGTCAGCGTGGAGAATTAGGTCTCCATACGCAGCATCAAGCTCATCCATTAACGACTTGAATAAGCGGTGTTGCAGAGCTTTTGCTCTAATAGAGTTGATCAGTTTGACTACCAATGTCATGACATGAGAAAAGCCCAAGGCTTTCCCAATCAAGGCCTGTTGATGGAATCATACAGTGGTAGCTCATAAAGTCTGGGAAATTTGAGATCATGCGACACAGCGCTATAAACCCCAAGCGCACACCCCGCATCGCCGGCGCTCCATCAGTAGTGATCGCTACCAGTTTATGGGTGGGAATGTCATTTTCACACACATATTTTTAAACTCGTTGAAAATATCCCTCACCCTCTTGTTCTGTCCTTCAAGTGCAAAAGAGTGAGAAAGTCCTCCTTTGTGTAAAATCCTGGAAAGCCATTCTCACAATACAATGAGTTGCGCTGTGTCGGTTACATCCAAAGATTCATCCAGTTGTAGAGAAAAATATTCACAAAGTGACAAGTCCTTTAAGACCTGTCGATCCACGTCCTCTGACAGTGATTCTACAGTTGCAGGGCCCGAGCGGGATACTCTTGATTGCAGCTTTGATTTCATCTTTGTTTTTAAGTCGTTAAAATTGTGTTTGCTGTGATAGTCATTGCCTCCTTAAATAACTCCCATCGGTAAATGGCTTCTTGTTTTTAGCCAAAAAATTACTTACAACCGAAGTGATGCTTCTGTTGCAGCTTTATGTCGTGCAGTCGGTATAATGAAGAGTGACTGCTGGGCTTTCAACTCCGAATTCAGCTCCAAAACTTTCCTAGCACGGATAGCAGTCTTTGGTGGGAAGAGTTCCTTGAATTTTGGGTGGTTTGTGTTATGGTGCCGCTCCAGATTTCCTCTTTTACTTAGTGCTTGAGTTTGGTGACATAACATACATATACACTTGTCTTTAACTAACGTAAAAATGAATTCATCCTCCCATTCTGGATGAAAATGGTATGTTTTTGACTTCTTCCACAGGGCCTCTGCCATTTTGGCAGCCTGCTACCTTGCAAAGTTGTGTCTTGTGATTGAGTGAGCGATTAGCTAAAAAAAGCACAAAGTTTTCTTTGGTTGCTATGGCTACGGAGGGGAGGGCACACAAGCGGTACGCAGATGGTGCATTTAATTTATTTTCGGGATCTACTGGTAAAGTCTCAAGATCTACTGGTCGATCGCGATCGACGGGTTGACGACCTCTGGTATACGGGGACGAATATGCTTCTTTTCGTGCAGTGTGCCCAGCAGCTGCTTCCACAAGCGAACGCTGCCGCTTGGTAGAGAAAGCGGGTTGTTGGGTGATACCAAGTTTTTGTGGGGAGAGGGGGGGTTACATTACCAAATGATTAAACATGCTAGTAGTTTACCCAAAATTGATAATGAATAAAGAAAATTAACGTGTTGTTCATGTAAGATGTTTTTTGTAAATCGAAATAATGTGACTTTATTGGGGGGTTATAGTGATTGGATCAGATTATTGGGGGGGGGGGGGGGGTCATAACCCCCCTACCCCCCCCGCAAATTACGCGCATGTTTGTTTGTCACTTTGTGACGGCGTTTCATTTCTTTTTACTTTACACTCCTTTCTCTTCTCTTTCTGCACCCAACATGTTTGCCACACGGACATACAGCACACACACCGTCATACAGGATACACAGTCAAGACGTGCACACAGACAAGGTCAAACAGGATACATGCAAGAGTGCGCACACACACACACACACACCTTTAGTGAACACACCACACTTCCCCAGTTAATTCAAACATGAGCACACTGAGGTTTGTTTCATGGAATGTACGCGGAGTTGGTTCGAGGGAAAAGAGACTAAAAATTATTAATCGGTTAAATGATTTACAGGCTGACGTTGTGTTTCTACAGGAGACGCATGTGTCCAGAACATCTGTGCACACACTCTCTCCTCTCCACTGTTCCCTCACATGTACTCAGCCTGTTACCACTCCAAACAAAGAGGTGTAGCTATACTGATTAACAATAAGATAAATTTCACCATTAGAAACACTACATCAGACCCTGAAGGTAGATTTATAATACTTAATTTATCTATTCAGAATATAGATTTATGCATTGCTAGCATATATGGACCAAATGTTGATGACCCCTCCTTCTTTCATGCTTTCTTCACCTCACTCTCTAATCACTCTGACACCACACTTATAATAGGAGGAGACTTCAACCTGGTGCTTAATGCAGATATTGACAGGCTCAGTACAGCAGTGAGTCAGAGGAACTGGCAGTCTGCAGACATTCTTAAACAGTACATGAAGGATTTTGGTCTTTGTGATGCTTGGGCGTTCACATCACCCCACTCTGAGGGATTATAGTTTTTTCTCACCAGTACACAAGTCTCACTCCCGCTTAGATTACATTTTAGTTAGCAGCTCCATGATGATGGATATCACAGACACTCAGATTCATCCTATCACTATCAGTGACCATGCACTGGTGTCTATCACTGTGACACAGAAAAGAGTCACACCACCAATCAGGAGATTTAATACATCATTACTTAAAGAAAGAGATTTCATTAATTATTTCAAAAAGGAGTGGTCAGCATATTTAGAACATAATGATCTACCTGAAATATCACCATGTGTTCTTTGGGAAGCAGGAAAGGCAGTAATGCGGGGCAAAATAATATCTTACTGCTCGCATAAGAAAAATAAAGAAAAAACACTTGTGTTAGAATTAGAACAAAAAATTAAATCTTTAGAAACTGCCTATACCTATGCTACTTCACCACAAGAACATATAATTAACAACCCGAGGAAACTGAAACTGGAGCTAAATGAAATAATTGATAAGAAGACACAATTTCTGTTGCAGAGGCTGCATTTGGAAAACTTTGAACATGGAAATGAATCTGGAAAATTCCTAAATAAAGAAAATACTAAATAAAGAAAAAAAACAGCTATTTATTCTATTAAAGATTCGACTGGTAACATTACTCATGACCAGGGTTATTATAGTTAACGAAAACGAACGAAATAACGAAAACTGAAATTGAAAAAACATTGTCGTTAACTGAAATAAATAAAAACTATAATTAAAAGGAAAAAACGATAACTAATTAAAACTGAATTGTGAGTTTACAAAACTAACTAAAACTAACTGAAATTATCGATAAACTGACTTTCATTTACTTGGTTTTTTTTTTTTTTTTAAGCCTTGTGGATTGATATGAAATCATTTTTTCCGCTCTCCGAGTTTAAGCTGGGAGCGCCACAGGACAACTGTGTGAGTGCGCATGTGCGTGCGCTCACCGCGCTGTAATGGCTGCGGTCTGCAGAGAAAGCGGCAGAGTCCCGTATGGAGGTTCTTTGAGTACAAGAGCACAGACAGAATCGAAAGTCTTGTTGTGGATGATGAAAAATGTGCAGAACACTTCTCAGTCAGGAAAAACCAGCGACATCAAAGTCCACCTCAAACTGTTGCGTCCTTGTGCGTTTCCGGCTACTTTATCAGTGAGAGAATAACAATCAGGAATAATAATCAAAGCATCAATATAAGGACTCACAACTGTCAGCAGATTCCTGGTAGGAGACTGTTGAAACTATCAGGATGGACGTGAAGGAATGAAGAAAGTGAAAAAAAACAGGGACAAATATGTTTGCAGCCAAAAAACTGAGCACAAAGAGCGAGGACCAAAAAAAGAAGTCCCAGCCTGCACCGCATATAAAACACCTGCACACGATCACAAGGTAATTAACACACACACCAGCTACACAAGCATAAATGTGGACATGAGGTCGGACACTTCCGTAGGTTGTGTACAAAGACCCTGCAAGTTTAATTAGCAGCATCTAACCAAGCTAGCTCCAAAACAGAAGCAGCTTCAGGTGGTGAGAACATCAGGATGCAGCTGGATTTGAGCTTTGACTCCTTCAGAGTTTGTTTTTGTCAAACACCACATGTAGGTGTTGTTAATCTGCTGCACTGATGCTGAAGTTTATTGTGGAGTTTATTGTAGAATTTATTGAGTTTGGGAGTTCATGTTTTTCTTTGTTTCTCCCTGTTGATGTTCATGTGTGTCCTTAATATTACACACATTTAGCATGTCTTGTGAACTGTTGGGTGTTGAATATATTTCTTTAAACGGTATCTTTTGTGAAGTTTTCGTTACACAATAGTCACTTTTGTGCCTTGAATCTTGCACCTGATTAGGTATGAAAATACTAAAACTAATACTGAAACTAACTGAAACTAACTAAAACTAAGCATGAAACCAAAAATAAAAACTAATAAAACGAGAAAAACCACTCTGAAAACTAATTAAAACTAACTGAATTAGAGAAAAAAAGTAAAAACTAACTAAAACTAAACTATAATGTAAAATCCAAAACTATTATAACCCTGCTCATGACCCACAACAAATAAATAAATGTTTCAAAGACTTTACGAAGCCTTATCCTCATCATAGATTAATCCATCTGATGCTGAAATTGAGGAATATCTTAATAACTTAAATCTACCAAAACTAAATGATGAACAGGTTGCAGCTCTGGATTCACTTCTTTCATTATCTGAATTTTATGAAACAGTACAGCATCTCCCAAATGATAAAGCCCCAGGCCCAGATGGTTTCCAGCAGAGTTTTATAAAGAATTTTGGTCTTGGTTTTCTCAGAATGGTGGCTCAAATTCACAACAATCACACGGTCTCTCCAAACATGAACTCTGCTAACATTAGTCTACTTCTTAAACCAGGCAAAGACCCCACACTCCCATCCAGCAACAGGCCAATCTCTCTGATTAATGTAGATCTTAAAATAATTTGCAAAGTCCTTGCCAGAAGGTTAGAAAAAATCACTCCATCTATTATACATCCAGACCAAACAGGTTTTATCAAGGTCGGCACTCAGCCAATAATACACGCCGACTAATAAACATAATAGATTACTGCTCCATTAACAAAATAGAAACCACAATTGTCTCTTTAGATGCAGAGAAAGCATTCGACCGGGTTAACTGGAAATTTTTATTAGCAGTTCTACACAAATTTGGATTTGGTTCATCGTTCATAAACTGGATCAGAACACTATACAGCTCCCCCAATGCATGTGTTAGGACAAATGATCTCATTTCCCAAAGCTTCAGTCTGCAGAGGGGCACCAGGCAGGGCTGCCCACTCTCTCCTTCACTTTTTATCATTTTCACTGAGCCACTAGCAGCAGCAATACGACAAAATATAGATATTAAAGGAATTCAAACTGAAAACACAGACCATAAGATAAGCCTTTATGCTGATGATGTATTACTTTTCCTTGGGAACCCACAAACGACTCTTCTGAAGACAATCACACTTATAGATAAGTTCTCCGGTCAGAGTGCAGATGATAAAGCTCGCCGTCTGGTTGTTGATCAGCTGCTGCAGCAGTGCGACATCTTGTGTTTACAAGAAACTTTCTTAGCCAAGCAAGACTTAAAAGGATTAAACTCCCTTAATGATAGTTTCCTTGGTGCTGGAGAGTCTTCTACCGACCTCAGTTTGGGAATTAAAAGAGGAAGGATACCAGGAGGAGTAGCTATACTGTGGAAAAAAAGCTTGGACTCAGTGATAAATGTCATTAGACTTGGTGTGGACTGGTGTATTGCAGTACATGTTACACAGCATGACAAAGAATTCATTATTTTAAATGTGTACGCTCCCTTTGAATGTCTTCATAATGAAGAAGAATATCTTAGTAAGCTTGCTTTTATCAGTTCCTTGATGCAAACTGAGAAATTGAATAGTGTCTATGTCATGGGTGACATGAATGCAGACATCTTGGATAAAAACTCTGTGTTTGCAAAACATCTAAATCATTTCTGCACAGATTCTAATCTAATATTATCAAGTAGAAAACTTTTGCCAGCAGATAGTTACACTTATATAAGTGAAGCTTGGCATACTACATCCTGGTTGGACCATTGTGTTACTACAGAAGATGCTCATGCTGCTTTGGTATACATTAATATTTTGTACAATGTGTCCTTTGTTGATCACATCCCTTTTGAGGTGTCAATTAGATTTGATCATATACCTACAACTGTAAATGTGTCTAGTAACCAAAATCAGACACACATAGACTGGTCTTCTCTCTCTGCTGAAAAACTATCCGGTTATTATGCTTACTCTGATCAATTGTTATGTAACATTACATTACCAAGAGAAGCAGTTTCATGCATGGACTGCAACTGCTCAAATACCCGGCATAAAAATTATATATCTGGGTTATTTTCTGATATAATTAAAGCTTTATTGGAAGCTAGCCTGCCTTACCATAAAAGTAATACTATGATCAAAATTAGGCCTGGTTGGAACACATATGTGTCTCAATATCATGCTAAAGCCCGTGAAGCTACTACTTCTTGGGCTCTAGCAGGTAAACCTAGACAGGGTCCTATATTTGAACATAAAAAGTTGTCAAATGCAAAATATAAATATGCTATACGATTCATTAGAAAGAGCGAGCAAACCATGAGGGCGGATTCCTTGGCTAAAAAGCTGGTAGATAAGGATACAAAAGCCTTCTGGAAAGAGGTAAAAGCTATTAATAACAGTAAACCCTCTCTCCCTTGCACAGTAGATGGTGTCTCTGGGGCGAATCTGATTGTAGATCATTGGCAAAAGCATTATAGCAAGCTATTTACTTGTGTTCAGAGTGAACCCTACCAGGCTGATAATGTTAATTTTGTAGAAACTATCAGAAGTCATGAGGTTTATCAGGCAATCAAAAAACTGTCTACAAATAAATCTACAGGAATGGATCTTATTTCTGCTGAACATCTCAAATTTGCAAGTTTCAGGTTAGCTCCTCTTCTTGCCTTGTGCTTCACTAGTTTTGTTGTGCATGGCTTTATTCCTGACTCCTTGATGAAGGTGCTTCTATCTCCTGTGATTAAAGACAAAGCAGGAAAAGTTGGCAGCTCTGATAATTATAGACCCATTGCCCTTGCAAGTACACTGTCTAAAACCTTTGAACTAATTCTCTTGCCAAGATTTGAAAAAATAGTGATGTCTACAGACAATCAATTCGGGTTTAAGTCTAAACATGGCACTGATCTGTGCATATATGGTCTAAAGGAAATCCTGAGTAATTATAATAGCAAGAACTCTACGATCTTTCTGTGTTTCTTAGATGCCACAAAGGCCTTTGACCGTGTAAACCACAGAAAACTATTTCTAAAAATGAGTCAAGCCGGTGTGCCTAAATATATAGTAAGATGTCTGTCTTATTGGTATGCCAATCAAACCATGCAGGTTAAGTGGGACAACTGTGTGTCTGCACCCTTCCGGGTCAGTAATGGAGTCAGGCAAGGAAGCATACTATCCCCTGTATTGTTCAATTTTTATATGAATGACCTTTCTAAGCAGTTAAATCTGTGTAGAACTGGCTGTATAGTTGGAGGTACAGTTGTAAACCACTTGATGTATGCTGACGACGTAGTGGTTTTTAGTCCAAGTTCAGCTGGCCTTCAGAAGCTGCTTAATGTGTGTTCGGTATACAGTGAACTACATGATATTAAATTCAATCCATCAAAAAGTGTAATTATGATATGTCGCACTAAAGAAGACAAATATAGGGTTTTCCCTGTTTTTAAGTTGTCTGGGATTTTATTGAACATTTCATACGAAGTAAAATATCTTGGTCATGTGCTGACAGACTGCTTATCAGATGATGACATTTACCGCCAGGTTTGAATGTTATATGCTCAAGCTAATATTTTATTTTGGAAATTTGGATATTGCTCTGATGAAGTTAAACTGTACATGTTTAGATCATATTGTGCCTCACTGTATACAGCACACTTATGGTGCACTTATAAAAAAGCCAGCCTTCAGAGATTGAAGGTGGCTTATAATGATGCATTAAGACTTTTATTAAAGAAGCCCAGATGGAGCAGTGCCAGTGAACTGTTTGTGTCTGCTAATGTCAGCTCTTTGATGGCTGTTTTAAGGAATCTTATGTATAAATTTATTTGTCGACTAAATGAGTTAGGGCTGCAACGATTCATCGATTAACTCGATTAAATCGATTCTAAAAAATTATCGACACAAATTTACTGTGTTGATGCTTCGTTTAAACTCCGCAACGCTCAGCTGTCTCGGTGTAAGCAGCATTAGTGCTCCGTCGTCTTTTTTGTGGGTTTATTGGTGGCTGGCAAACCAACATAGAACTGCATTACCGCCACCTACTGGACTGGAGTATGACTCACGCACGCGCGCACACACGCAGATTCTAAAAAGCTCTCCGTCGCTGCGATGGATTTCCTTTAACACAGAGTGGATCATCTAGAGTTGCCACCTATCTCGTAAAATACAGAACCCCGCATGTTACGGGACTCCGTGGAACACGGCTCCGTAACATGCGAGGTTCCGTACTTTACCGGACAGGTGGCAACTATTGCTGATATTCATTTCCACGCCTCCACTGCTCTCTGTGTGTCTGTGTGTGTTGTGCTCGCTGAGAATTTCAGCTGTTATTTTTGTCTTTACTTCAGCTGTATCTACCAGAACTGGTTTGTTAGCGAGCGCGGGCCATTAGCACTAGCGATGGCTCGGTACCGGAAGGCCCGCCCCCCAGGACCGAGGGGCTCCGTCAAAATATTTTTTATACTTTAATCCCTTATTACTGACTAAATATAGACCTGCAGTAGAAACGTATTTTCGACAATGCTTGTGAATACAAAGCATTACAACATTACTCACACATGGGCCATGGCTCCCACAGCCACTAGTTTTTCAGAACACTCATAGCAGGCAGCGGTTTGAACCGCGCAAGCGCAAAGAGACGGTGAGCTCAAGTAGTGCAAAAGGAAACGTTTTTCCAGCGTCCAAAACAGCCGCTTTTTCTTTTAGTAACCACCATTAAATCTGTGAAACAGCTGGAGGTCCTTCATCAAGCACCTGATCAGCAAGTGTTAAGGTGAAGAAAAGAGAACTTTGTAGCTGCTCCATCCACCGCTGCTTGTTCATGGGCGAAAAACTGCAGTACGGAAGTTAAAATATGCAGATGAACTGTTAATAAAAAAAGTATTTCTTATCCGATTACTCGATTAATCGATGGAATAATCGATAGAATACTCGATTACTAAAATAATCGTTTTATGCAGCCCTAAAATGAGTCCAATAATAGAATTATCATACTGTTGACTAACATTAAATACAGTGCAGTAAGATGTACATCTGTATCAGTGGCGGATGCTGGTCTTGCAAGGAGGGGAAGCTCAATTTCGGCCTACATCATAAAATGTGTCAGTTTATTTATACAGCAGCACCCGCTGGACAGAAACTGCGATAGAAGTCAGAAAGAGTGATAGAAGTCAGAAAGAGTGATAGAAGTCAGAAAGAGTGATAGAAGTCAGAAAGAGTGATAGAAGTCAGAAAGAGTGATAGAAGTCAGTCTCCAAACACAAGCAGCTACAAAAAAACCCACCAGAAATAGAAGCTCGATTTGTCTCTAGTCGTTTTTAACAAAGAAAATGCCGCTAAGAGGATTAGGAAAGTCTCCGGTTCAACTCAGAACAGAATGAAAATTTAAAAATGCTCCCACGGATGTTTACACCAAAAGATCGCTGATTCGCTCATTTCGCTGTCAATCAAAAAGGGATTCAGCCTCAGACAGACCATCCAATCATCATGCAGAAGCAGAGCGTCCGGGCCGAGGCCAGCCCACTGCCCCATAGACCCCCAGAGACGCTCAGCGTCCGATGGGCGGGACAAAGCCCAGCATTTATCCAATGACTCGTCTCGTTTCGCTGCACTCTTTGCTTCGCTATTGAACTCTGTAGACGCTCAGCGTCCACACTGTTTAAAGCACTGTGAAGCTGCGGGAATGAGTGAGAGGAAAGCTGCGTCGTTACCAGTGATAAGAAGCTGATTCTGAACAAGAGTTGAGCGCGTTGTAGCGCATATTTAGTCAATGACATGTACACACAACAGTATATGTTTGATCACTTATTTTATTTATTTTTTTACATTTTAGGGGGAAGCTGAGCTTCCCTTGCAGTCTTTGAGCAATCGCCTCTGATCTGTATATTGGAAACATTGGTATGACTGCCTCCTAAAAGATTAGGAGTCTTTTTATGTTTTTTTATGTGCCCTTGTTTTTTTTGTTTTTTTTTTATCATTGATTTTTTTGTGTTTGTTTTTATGTGACGTGGACTATGAGTCTGTAATAAATCTATCTATCTATATCAGACTACTCCATTAATTGGAGTAAATCAACAGTTTTACCTTTGAATTGGCACTATCAGAACACCACCACTAACTCACTACAGTCGGGCAACATTAGATATTTAGGTATAAATTTTTCCTCCAGGCTGTCAGACCTGGTACGGTTAAATCTGTCATGGCAGGCCGCCGTGCAGGCAGGAAGGAGGACCCCAAATAGCAGACTCGGGACAGGTGTAATTCACTCACTCGCTTTATTTACCCCAGTCTGACAGACATCAACATGAGCTCTCCCTGGCATACACTTAACGGAGAGACGTGAAACTAACTAGACTTGACTTGACTTGCGCAAACAGACGTACATGCAGGACAGCAGAGAACAACCATCAATGACGCGACAAAGAACAAAGCAAACCCAGGGGCTTAAATACATACAGAAGGCAATGGTGGGTAACAAGAAACAGCTGGGGAACACAGGGCACAGGTGAACAGAATCTACCTAATCAACAAGGGAAGACAACTAGACAGGACACACAGGGAGTACTAAACTATCAAACTAAAACAGGAAGTAAACAAAGACATAATGCAGACTAAGCACAAACCCATAACCAACTGAAGACCCACATGAGAGAAACCAAACATACATAATCATAGATAACCAAACATAACCAAAAGAACACAAAGCACTGGGCCACCGGCCCAGGATCATGACAAAATCATATTCCTCTACTAAAAACAATAGAGGATGACCTCACACGTTGGAACTCTCTACCTATATCGATCATAGGGAGAGTTGCCACATTAAAAATTATCATTTTGCCTAAAATCAATTATCTGTTTTCATTGATCCCTAATAAACCTTCTGTTATTTGGTTTAAGTCACTAGACTCAAACATTTCAAAATTTTTATGGAGAAATAAGACCTCAAGAATAAGTTTGAAGACATTACAAAAGCTAAAATGCAGTGGTGGTCTAGAACTTCCAAACTTTTATCACTATTTCTTAGCCAATAGATTGCAGTATGTTTCAAGGTGGACAAATAGAGCCCTTTAGACAGCCCATGGCTGGATTTAGAACAAACACTCTGTGGAAAAGTGAAAATCTCTGACTTACCTTTCATTGGCCCCAGTATTAAACATCATAGCTGCTTTAAAAGTCTTAACATAAACACCTCTCTGACAGCCTGGTGGGAATTTTTAAAGATAACAAAGTCTTCACTTATCCCATGTAAACTGACACCCATTTGGAACAATCCAGATATATGTCAGAAAAAGACAGTACTGATTTTTTCAGCATGGCAAGAGAAAGAAATAAAGAATCTAGAACATGTCATTTCATTTGAAGAACTTGTTACAAAATATGGAATTGGCAACAACAAATTTCTCGAATATCAGCAATTGAGGTCCATCATACAGGCAAGGTTTAATTTCAATGATCTGAAATTAGAAATCCCTGTATTGGTAACAGAATTTCTAAATCTTTATACCCCTAAATTGTTATCAAAACTATCTAAGTTATTATTAAAAATAAATGATTCAATTTCCCTCCCAACTGCAAAATGGGAGCGAGATCTTTCCATCAACCCAGATGAAAACTTCTGGACACAGATATGTTTAAACACTTTAAAAATGAAAAAAATTTACAACTCATACAATACAAAACTCTTCATAGAATACACTATACAGGGCACAGGATGTTCCAAATGGGCCTCAGAGACACAAA
This sequence comes from Amphilophus citrinellus, assembly GCA_013435755.1. Lineage (NCBI taxonomy): Eukaryota > Metazoa > Chordata > Actinopteri > Cichliformes > Cichlidae > Amphilophus > Amphilophus citrinellus. Next base: position 21,823 of record JACBYM010000080.1, read on the forward strand.
TATATGCACCCACTGTTCAGGCAATCATGCTGAGAACTATATGCATGCTATGTGGTCTTGTACACCTGTTCAGAGGTTCTGGCAGAGAACATGTGAAGACTTATCCACATGTTTTAATTGCGATATCCCAGCATCACCAAAACTGTGCGTTTTAACTGATGTGGGTGAATTAAACATGGAAGCAAATATATCGCACATAGTTCTTACTGTCTTATGCATCGCTAAGAAATCTATCCTCATGAATTGGAAATCCAAAAATGATTTGTGCATTACTCACTATAGGAATTTACTTTTAGAGCACATTAGTCTGGAAAGAATGTCTGCCACCTCTAAAAACCAGTTGGACAAATCTCTCTGGTCTCCGCTGATCAGCTCCATCACTTAGTGGGGGTGATCGGCTGCAGTCTTGTCTCGCGGTGTGCCAGGTGGGTGGCTGTGGGTGGGCCGGGGGATTCGGGTGTCTGATGGTTCTTGGACTGGAGACGGTGACTGCCGTTTTGTGGTTTCTGTGTGCGGGCCCTGGATGTTGGTGGTGGGGGCTTGGACGGGTGCTCTTATGGTCTTGGGGTGTGGGGTCTGGGGCCCTAGTGCCCGGGGTCACCCATTTCCCGGTTGGGCCCCTCCCTGTGTTGGGGGGTCTTTGCCCCCTTGGGCGCACCGCCGAGTGGGGTGGGTTGGCCCGCGTCGAGATGTCTGGCCGTCAATCCGGGATTCTGGGGTGCCCGCGCATCCTTTGGGGTGGTGGGGCACTCAGGTGAGGGAGCAGTAGTTTCCCACAGGGGGTTGGTCCCGGACTCAGATCCACTCTGTGTGTGCATGTGTATGTGTGTGTGAGAGAGATATTTGTATGTGTGTGGTGGGTGTGTGTGGGTGTGATGTTTGTTGTAGGTGTGTGTGTGTGTGAGAGAGATATTTGTATGTGTGTGATATTTGTTGTCTTTTGTATGTGTGTGTGTGTGTGTGTGTGTGGGGGGGGGGGGGGGGGGGGGGTTTGTGTTGTGCTTGTCTGTGGTGTGGACTGTGGGTCCTGGCCTTGGGCATGGTGGTGCCCTGGGGGGTGTGGCCACTTCAGGCCCTGGACCTGCCTTCCCTGCACTGTGGTTGGGTGTAGGGAACTGGGGTGTTTAGTGAGCCAGTAGTTTGCTGGCTCTCTTCTTCCAGGGGTAGTTCTCTACCTCCCGGTCATACATATCCTGGCCCTTCTCCTCCTCCCACTCAGTCAAACATTACATCACACACACGTAGGGTCTTGGGTGAGGGGGGGCTCGTGCTGCGGTGAGTAGAGCCACTTCTTTGGCTCTGCTCGCTATGTTGCGTGACGTCCCACTCTCCCTTTTTAATTACATCATACAGCTCACAACACGTCATAGTACACATAGGGCCTTGGGGGGCAGGTGTGTCACACAGTGGTCAGTGTGTGGAGCTGCTGAGGTGGCCCCACTTCTGTTCACTGCTGCCTGCTCCTCAATTTTATTTACATCTTAGACATTGAGGGCCTTGGGGGGTGGTGTGGATGGGCGCTGTTGCTCAGTGCTCATTACATCTGTCCCTCCAATTTTAATAGCACTGTAGCTTTCACACACACATACATATTCTTCCCACTCCATACACTCACATACACCCAACATATCACTCCAAACACGTTGAGTGGAAGGAGGGGGAGGGCGGGTGTTCTACACCCCAGTTTCATGCACCCTGCCTGGGGTAGAGACTGCCTAGTGGTTTGGGGCCAGGTTGGCTGCTTCCCTGGGGTGCCACTGGTTCTGTGCTGTGCCCACACTTGGTGTCCATGTGAGTTCTGTGTGTGTGCACATGAATGTGTGACAGTCATATGTGTGAGTATGAGTATATGACGTATGTGTGTGTGTGTGTGTGTGTGTGTGTGTGTGTGTGTTGACTTAGACCAAAATAGGGGACATTTTTCAGAATACACACCAGTTGATTGGGGACGGCTTTCCAATTGGGGACAAAAATCACCGTCCCCAATCTGATTCCATTATAATCGTATTCTACAAGCTCCAACATGCATTTTGCTCTTAAAATCTCCATTGTCCCAAAAAGTGACTTTTTTCAGATTCTGTGTGTAAAAGTGTGTACACCCCACCACCCCCCACTACCCCCCCACTCAATTTGTGTATAATCTGACACAGCGCCCCTTGTGGAAGTGTATGGAACTACATAATTCATGTCCCCGATTTGACTATAAATTTTCTGACAAAAATGTGTACCTCCTCCTTTGGTAAAATATAACAAACCTGTAGTTTTAAAAAGTGTCAGTCAAGGAAAATGCAATCTAATATATAATAGATTTGAATTCATTTGTAACTTTGAGTGTACAATCGAAAACTAGCGGACTACTTTTATTTCTTAGGAACTGTATCACAAACAATAACATTAGCATTTAGCTAAGTTAGCATTTAGCTAAGTTAGCATTCGGCTAGGGTTAACATACATATAGAACATGTCCCCAATATGACTATAATTTTTCTGTCAAAAATGTGTACCTCCTCTTTTTTGTTGAATATAACAAATCTGTTGCTTTAAAAGCTGTCAGTCAGGCAAAATGCAATCTAATATATAATAGATGTGTATCAATTAGTAACTTTAGTTTGTGTGTTCAACTGAATGCCAGTAGACTACTTTCATTTATTAGGAATTTCATCACAAGCAACAAAGTTAGCATTTCGCTAAGTTAGCATTTAGCTAGGGTCAACAGACAAATTGAGCATAACGTTCTTTATTATTTGCTGGCTATTAAAATTTACTTTATTAATTTGTTGTATATATTGAATATTGTATTTTATAGCGAAGCTCTCAATTTACCGGTCGATCTACGTTCCTACCCTCACCTATGGTCACGAGCTTTGGGTAGTGACCAAAAGAATAAGATCGCGAATACAAGAGGCAGAAATGAGTTTCCTTCAAAGGGTGGCTGGCCTCTCCCTTAGAGATAAGGTGAGGAGTGCGGCCATCCGGGAGGGGCTCAGAGTAGAGCCGCTGCTCCTCCACATCGAAAGAAGCCAGTTGAGGTTGGCTCGAGCATCTGATTATGGTGCCTCCTGGCCGCCTCTTGGGTGAGGTGTTCCGGGCATGTCTCACCGGGAGGAGGCCCCGTGGTAGACCCAGGACACGCTGGAGGGATTATATCTCTCGGCTGGCCTGGGAACGCCTTGGGGTCCCTCCGGATGAGCTGGAGGAGGTGGCTGGGGAGAGGGAAGCCTGGGCTTCTTTGCTTAGGCTCCTGCCCCCGCGACCCGGCCCCGGATAAGCGGGAGAGAATGGATGGATGGATGGATGGATGGTATTTTATAGTAACAGTATTGAAAATTAGGGTTCAATTTCTATATTCCAAGATTTGTTTGGGTTTGTTTTTTTTTAGGTTATTTAAACAAAAAAGTAAAGGGCTTGTATATAAAAAAAGAGCATGCCATTAAAGATTTTATAATTGCCAAATACAAAATAATCAGTGTTAGTGTTGTCTACAGATATATCCAAAATCCTTCATTTTCAAATGAAAGGTACAAGAAAGTAGTCAGCTTTACTAGCTTCCTAATCACAGGATATGTTAAAATAAGTAAAAAATGCAAAGAGGCATACATACTAGATTTTTTTTAATAGATTGTTTACTATGTAGATTTGTACCAAGTGTGCTATGTGATGTCTGCTACGGCTGCCTGCCGTTTTGTTTGTCTCTCTCTCCCTCCCGCAGGGGTGTCTCCTCCTAATCAGGGCTGCAGGATAAAGGGAGGCAATGTAGGAGGCAGCACGGGGAGAGAGGAGTGTGGTGGCGAAGCAGTCTGTGGAGTTGGTGGTTTGAGCAGCTGTAGAGTCGTGTGTCTGTGGATTGACTGCAGACGTACTCCGGGGTTTTGGAGGTGTTAGGGTGGTTGCTTTGGCGGCCAGGGGCCAGTGTGCTCCACGCGTTCAATCCTCGAAAGAGTATTCCAGCGCTTAGCAGATGCTTCTCTAACGCTCAACCTCGCAAAGTGTGAGTTTGGCAAAGCCACCATAACCTACCTAGGCAAGGTGGTTGGGCGGGGACAAGTGCGCCCCCTGGACGGTAAAGTGGTTGCCATTCTCGCATTCCCAGTGCTGAACACTACGCACGAGTAGCAGAGGTTTTTAGGCATGGCTAGTTACTACAGAGGCTTCTGTAGAAACTTCTCACAGGTGGTTGCTCCGCTCACCCACCTGTGCAGCCCGAAGCGATCATTCCTGTGGGATGACAGCTGCCAGCACGCCTTTGAGAGCGTTAAAACTCTTTTATCTAACTCACCTGACTTAGCCGCCCCTGATTTCGCCAAGCCCTTTGAACTCGAGGTGGATGCTAGTGACGTGGGTGTCGGTGCTGTGCTGCTGCAGGATGATGAGCACGGGATTAGTCATCCTGTTTGCTACTTTTCGCGGAAGTTTAATAAACACCAAGCCAGATATTCTACCATCGAGAAGGAAACTCTTTCCCTGCTATTAGCATTACAACAATTCGAGGTGTATGTTGGTTCCACCCCACAACCTGTCGTAGTGCATACCGACCACAACCCGTTGGTTTTTTTATCCCGCATGTACAACCATAACCAGCGGTTGATGAGGTGGGCCCTCTTGTAAAACACAAGAAAGGGTGTGACAATGTGGTGGCCGATGCCCTCTCCAGAACCTAGGGACGGTGTTTACCTGCCTATGTGGTGTTTATTTTTATGGGTGGGGGCCTCCCCGAATAAATAAAGTTTATTTAAGCGAAATAAACCGAAAACCGCTACAACGCAAAACAATCTCCAAACGGGAGATGAGAAAGCTACAAGGGAAAAACACAAAACAATCTCTAAATGGGAGACGCCACAAACTTGTTAGGGGACCAGAAAAAAAACAGGAACGTGTGGAGCACACTGGCCCCTGGCCGCCAAAGCAACCACCCTAGAACCCAGAACCCCAGAACCTCCAGAACCCCGGAGTACGTCTGCAGTTAACCCACAGACACATGACTCTACAGCTGCTCAAACCACCAACTCCGCAGACTGCTTCGCCACCACACTCCTCTCCCCCCGTGCCACCTCCTACATTGCCTCCCTTTATCCTGCAGCCCTGATTAGGAGGAGACGCCCCTGCGGGAGAGAGAGCGAGAGACAAACAAAACGGCAGGCAGCCGTAACATGTCAGAAAACTCATTAAAGACAAAGAAAAAATTTTCCCCTACGAGTTTCTGAGTAAAAACTCTAATTTGAGTGACATTTAAAAATCCTGAATTCCAAGCTGCCTGGAGCTCAGCAAGTTCAGATCTCAAGGTAAGTTTACAATAATTACATTTTAAATTAACTATTAATTATTAACTATTCCTGCTAATTCCAGAAATAGAATAATCCTGATATCTAACTGGTGAAATTCTCAGCCCAGCGCAGGACAGCATTAGCATTGTGCACTGCTAGGTGATCAACTGCTAGCTAGAACCCTGGAGTGTCAAAGTGAAGCTACTGATATACAGGTGGTGATCATAAAATTAAAATATCATGAAAAGGTTGATTTATTTCAGTAATTCCATTCAAAAAGTAAAATTTGTATGTTATATTCATTCATTTCACAGACGGATATATTTCAAATGTTTGTTTCTTTTATTTTGATTATTATAACTGACACTAATAAAAAAAACAAAAACAAATTCAGTATTCAATATTATGAAAAAGTTCAATATTGAAAACACCTGGTGCCATACTCCAAACAGCTAATTAACTCAAAATACCTACAAAGGCCTCTAAATGGTCTCTCAGTCTAATTCTAAGTCTAAATTGACTTGACAGTTGTCCAAAAGACGACCTTTGACACCTTGCACAAGGAGGGCAAGACACAAAAGGTCATTGCTAAAGAGGCTGGCTGTTCATAAAGCTCTGTGTACAAGCACATTAATAGAGAGGTGAAGGGAAGGAAAAGATGTGGTAGAAAAAAGTGTACAAGCAACAGTGATAACCGCACCCTAGAGAGGATTGTGGAACAAACCCATTCAAAAATGTGGGGGAGATTCACAAAGAGTGGACTGCAGCTGGAGTCAGTGCTTCAAGAACCACCACACGTATGCAGACATGGGTTTCAGCTGTCACAGTCCTCGTGTCGAGCCACTCTTGAACAAGAGACGGCGTCAGAAGCATCTCACCTGGGCTAAAGACAAAAAGGACTGGACTGCTGCTGAGTGCTCCAAAGTTATGTTCTCTGATCAAAGTCAATGTTGCATTTCCTTTGGAAATCAAGGTCCCAGAGTCTGGAGGAAGAGAGGAGAGGCACAGAATCCACGTTGGCTGAGGTCCAGTGTAAAGTTTCCACAGTCAGTGATGGTTTGGGGTGCTGTGTCATCTGCTGGTGTTGGTCCACTGTGTTTTCTGAGGTCAAAGGTCAACGCGGCCGTCTACCAGGAAGTTTTAGAGCACTTCATGCTTCCTGCTGCTGACCAACTTTATGGAGATGCAGATTTCATTTTCCAACAGGACCTGGCACCTGCACACAGTGCCAAAGCTACCAGTACCTGCTTTAAGGACCATGGTATCCCTGCTCTTAATTGGCCAGTAAACTTGCCTAAACTTAACCCCATTGAAAATCTATGGGCTATTGTGAAGAGGAAGATAAGATACGCCAGACACAACAATTCAGAAGAGCTGAAGGCCACTATCAGAGCAACCTGGGCTCTCATAACACCTGAGCAGTGCCACAGACTGATCGACTCCATGCCACGCCCCATTGCTGCAGTAATCCAGACAAAAGGAGCCCCAACTAAGTGTTGCATGTTGTACATGCTCATACTTTTCATGTTCATACATTTTATTTGGCCAACATTTCTAAAAATCCTTTTTTGTATTGGTATTAATATTCTAATTTTCTGAGATACTGACACACGTCAAGACCACAAACAGCAGTCATGACCCTTAAAAGCTCAATGCCACAAATGCGCAGTATGCCAACTGTTCAATGACTGATTTTGATAAAAATGATTTCATTAGACTGGCATAGCACCCAGTTATTAAATATGTGGCAAGATTTATGTAAAAAAAAAAAAAAAAAAAAAAAAAGAGACATCATGTAGAATTAAAGTACATAATGTCCACTCCATATAACAGTCAATAGAGCAGCACTTCTACATAACATAAGCTAACACATATCTTGCATATTAACAACTTACTGTTTGATGATGTCATGTCTTGAACAATGCTGGTGCTGAAAATCCCTTTAAAGTTCTGTTTCTGCTTCAAATTAATATCATAATCCTTTCTGTGTAGGCGTTTATTTGCAGAAAAACTTCAAGGTTTCATAAAAATTAATCCAAAAAACAGCAACGACAGAAGTGTGCTGATGAATCCTCTTCGGTAATCCTAATAGACTGGCTTCAGGCCTGGGAGAAACTTAGCAGGCAACTCCAAGACTGGAGCTTGTGATTGGTTCCATCAAGGAAAAGACAAGCTCCACCATGAATGCATTTTTTTTTTTTAAATGTCCTACTTTCTTTTTTTTCTTTTTTAGCATAATGTGTTTTAATATGCATTATTAATTCATAATATTTAAAGTCAATGAATCTTATACAAATATTAAAAAAAAATATAGACATCATGCCATCCACCCCCTCCTCCCATACGTGGTTTGATCCAGAAGATCGGGACACGCCACAGCACTACAACACGGACTACAGCTGAACAATGACAGGTAATTGTGTTTGAAATGATTATTGAAGTCATTTTGATTTGGTTCAATTAAATTTAACGAGTTATAAATAATTTTTACCTGATATTCTTTGCTGAATTACCTGTTAATTATATTCACATTTTCACTCAGTGTGGTTTTTGGGAAGTGAGCTTAGCTTAGCTCTTAGCTTAGCTCTTAGCCAAGTCACTAGCAGCATAGCTTATTCTCCCGTCCCTCCTGCACTTTCCTGCTCTGTGTCAGATGTTTAGTTACTCCACGGCCCCCTTTACAAGAAAAGATACTTGTAATACATGTAGCTTAGAAGGCCAGGCTCAGTAAATTGGAGACTCGGCTCAGCACTCTGAAAAATTCGGTAGCTAGTGAGGCCCCTATAGTCGGTGAAGACCAAGGTAGCTTAAACACTGTTAGCTTCCCCAGCAGATCCTGAGCAGCTGGGAAAGCAGGCTGGCTGGGTGACTAACCCATTCTCTATCCGTTTTCTACACTTGGCAACACACCCACCGAAGAACAAACTCTTGTTATTGGTGACTCTGAGAAACGTGAACCTAGCGACACCAGCAGCCATAGTGTACACCCAAGGGTGTTAGCAGGCCACATTCAAGGAAATGTGAAATTTGATTTGATTGCAATATTGACTCCAAACGATCACAAACACAGTATAATCGACAAAAAACCCCGATTATTATTAAGATGATTTAGTCACTTTCCATATTAGCCCTGATTTATTGTGCAACTGTCTTTGCGGCCTTAAAACGTTACATAAGTGGCTAGCAACAATGCCAGCACTTACGCTTGAGCATTGTGTTAATTACCATTAATTATCATGCGGGAAATCTATACTGTAACCTGACCTGCACCTCCGTGAAATATCAAATGACGTCTGTTATGTCCCTACCAATCACGGGGCATGATTAGAAGGGAAATATCCCTACCAGTATTTGCTCCACAGTGCTCAGCGCCACACAAGACCCTGATTGCACCATCTCAAAAACACTAAGGGGCTTGACACACAGGGAGTGACATCGCGCCCGCTCTGTTCATTTCGTATGAAACTTGTGCCAAGCGATTGTCGCCTCATCACACAAGTTCCATAGGAAATGAATGGGGAGCGAGCGACGTCACTCCCCGTGTGTCGAGCCCCTAACAAGAACATGTCAGCTGTCATTTATGCTTGGTACAAAAACAGTATAGTGTTCACATTATAGTGCATCTTTCTTTTGATGTTTGGAGCTTACAGTATGCTGTCATTTTAGGCTACCTTCACTCACTAATCACAGAGCATCCTTTACAGAACCGATCGATGAGACTTTAATCATGTGTACGTCTTTACTGGTTTTTGGTAGGAGTGTGTCTTCATGCTATCCCTTTGTTGAACTGCAGGTTTCTGCTTCAAATGTGGACATGACATGGCTGATATCTCAAGCGCCCCCGACCAGTCGCTACTTCCTGTCTCGCACTTCGTACCACTGCCCTCCACTGCAAATAAGGTATGTGACATTGCAACTACAAAGACAAACAGTTTATGTACTTATATATACTTCGGTCAGCTGCCAACAAAACACATTCTCAGTACAGGGTAGTCATTGTCCTCTTATTCATAGTCATAGCAGAGATTCAGACATCTGAACTACAGAAATCATCCATGTGGCAAACGCCTCAGGATACAAAACTAGTACAATTATTACCTGTTCTAGCAGCACAGTCCTTGGCCTGCTTCTGAATGTATGAATTCTTCAGTGTTCAAGTTGAATGCTGTTAATTGTAACTTATGGATCCTAGTTGATCATTTTGTTTTGTCCCGTGGTTTATGCTGAGGTCACCGCCTGATCAGTAAATGTATGAGTGCATGTTGTAATCCAGTGGGTTTCTCGTGCCCACGTAGCAATATCCTGACATGATCTGATATTATAGACTTCTAAATATGGATGGCAAAGAGGTTCAGTCACACAAACGTCCCCATTTTGGATCATGGACTTTGTGTGTGTGTGTGTTGAGTGTCCCCGGTTGTATGGACAGGATTATTATTTTTGATAAGCAGTTCAGTCACACAGACGTCCCCATTTTGGATCATGGACTTTGTGTGTGTGTGTGTGTGTGTCAAGTGTCCCCGGTTGTATGGACCGCTTTATGTATTAGTGTTTCAGCATTTTTAACTCTAAGGGGCTCAACACACGGGGAGTGACATCGCTCCCGCTCCATTCATTTTCTATGGAACTTGTGCCAAGCGATTGTCGCCTCATCACACAAGTTCCATAGGAAATGAATGGGGAGCGAGCGACGTCACTCCCCGTGTGTTGAGCGCCTAACAAGAACATGTCAGCTGTCATTTATGCTTGGTACAAAAACAGTATAGTGTTCACATTATAGTGCATCTTTCTTTTGATGTTTGGAGCTTACAGTATGCTGTCATTTTAGGCTACCTTCACTCACTAGTCACAGAGCATCCTTTACAGAACCGATCGATGAGACTTTAATCATGTGTACGTCTTTACTGGTTTTTGGTAGGAGTGTGTCTTCATGCTATCCCTTTGTTGAACTGCAGGTTCTGCTTCAAATGTGGACATGACATGGGCTGATATCTCAAGCGCCCCCGACAGTCGCTACTTCCTGTCTCGCACTTGGTACCACTGCCCTCCACTGCAAATAAGGTATGTGACATTGCAACTACAAAGACAAACAGTTTATGTACTTATATATACTTCGGTCAGCTGCCAACAAAACACATTCTCAGTACAGGGTAGTCATTGTCCTCTTATTCATAGTCATAGCAGAGATTCAGACATCTGAACTACAGAAATCATCCATGTGGCAAACGCCTCAGGATACAAACTAGTACAATTATTACCTGTTCTAGCAGCACAGTCCTTGGCCTGCTTCTGAATGTATGAATTCTTCAGTGTTCAAGTTGATGCTGTTAATTGTAACTTATGGATCCTAGTTGATCATTTTGTTTTGTCCCGTGGTTTATGCTGAGGTCACCGCCTGATCAGTAATGTATGAGTGCATGTTGTAATCCAGTGGGTTTCTCGTGCCACGTAGCAATATCCTGACATGATCTGATATTATAGACTTCTAAATATGGATGGCAAAGAGGTTCAGTCACACAAACGTCCCCATTTTGGATCATGGACTTTGTGTGTGTGTGTGTGTCAAGTGTCCCCGGTTGTATGGACCGCTTTATGTATTAGTGTTTCAGCATTTTTAACTCTAAGGGGCTCAACACACGGGGAGTGACATTGCTCCCGCTCCATTCATTTTCTATGGAACTTGTGCCAAGCGATTGTCGCCTCATCACACAAGTTCCATAGGAAATGAATGGAGAGCGAGCGACGTCACTCCCCGTGTGTCGAGCCCCTAACAAGAACATGTCAGCTGTCATTTATGCTTGGTACAAAAACAGTATAGTGTTCACATTATAGTGCATCTTTCTTTTGATGTTTGGAGCTTACAGTATGCTGTCATTTTAGGCTACCTTCACTCACTAGTCACAGAGCATCCTTTACAGAACCGATCGATGAGACTTTAATCATGTGTACGTCTTTACTGGTTTTTGGTAGGAGTGTGTCTTCATGCTATCCCTTTGTTGAACTGCAGGTTTCTGCTTCAAATGTGGACATGACATGGCTGATGTCTCAAGCGCCACCGATCAGTTGCTACTTCCTGTCTCGCACTTGCTACCACTGCCCTCCACTGCAAATAAGGTATGTGACATTGCAACTACAAAGACAAACAGTTTATGTACTTATATATACTTCGGTCAGCTGCCAACAAAACACATTCTCAGTACAGGGTAGTCATTGTCCTCTTATTCATAGTCATAGCAGAGATTCAGACATCTGACTACAGAAATCATCCATGTGGCAAACGCCTCAGGATACAAAACTAGTACAATTATTACCTGTTCTAGCAGCACAGTCCTTGGCCTGCTTCTGAATGTATGAATTCTTCAGTGTTCAAGTTGAATGCTGTTAATTGTAACTTATGGATCCTAGTTGATCATTTTGTTTTGTCCCGTGGTTTATGCTGAGGTCCACCGCCTGATCAGTAAATGTATGAGTGCATGTTGTAATCCAGTGGGTTTCTCGTGCCCACGTAGCAATATCCTGACATGACTGATATTATAGACTTCTAAATATGGATGGCAAAGAGGTTCAGTCACACAAACGTCCCCATTTTGGATCATGGACTTTGTCTGTGTGTGTGTGTTGAGTGTCCCCGTTTGTATGGACAGGATTATTCATTTTTGATAGCAGTTCAGTCACACAGACGTCCCCATTTTGGATCATGGACTTTGTGTGTGTGTGTGTGTCAAGTGTCCCCGGTTGTATGGACCGCTTTATGTATTAGTGTTTCAGCATGTTCAGGGCTTTCAAATTGTTTTGGAGTAGCAGGGGGGCATGCCAAAGTAGCAGGCACCTTATGATCAAGACTTTTGCTGTCCTCCATGGGTGTCTTTTCCCATCTGTTTTGTTTTTATGAGTACTATCCCCTAAATTTTACTACTTTTTAAAGACTTTCATTCAGTACTCCCATAAAAATATCAAAGTTACTATAAATGAACAACTTCTACTATGAAAGGAAGAAATTCCACGGCCAATGTGTTCACAAACCATTACTTATATGCAGTGCATCTCATCAATGTTATGGTTTAATTTTAAACAGAGGTGGCAAAAGTACTGACATTCTGTACTTCAGTAGAAGTACAAGTACTTGTGTGAAAAAATACTTTGGGTCAAAATCGAAGTACTGGTTCAACATCTTTACTTAAGTAAAAGTAAAAAAGTACAGGCTCTGAAATGTACTCAAAGTAAGAAAGTAAAGTAGCTCTTTGGAGGATGTTTCTACCTGCTATTTTTGTGTAAAGCTAACTGAACCTCATTATATATTATTGTAATAATATAAAATAATACATGAGAATAGAAACGTTATTCCAATCTAAATTTTAATCCTAATGAATGCTCTCAGCTTGAATCTGTTTATGTAGGACACAAACTGTGAAAGGGAATTTAAACACAGCTCTATTCTCTGTGTCCTCCATAGTAGAGGGTGACTGTGCCTCCACTAAACACAAACATGAGGATACTGAGGGGTTACATTGGGATTCAGAATGTGGAGTAACCCTAAGATCAGCTTGTAGTGGCTCTGCATGGGAGAAGAATCACAGCTTTCTATTGTGAGCTGCAGTAAATGATGTTGGTGTGCAGGCTGTGATCAGCTGACCTGCTGCTGCTGCTCTGAGGTTTTACTGCTCTGTGGTGATGAAGTGAACTCACAAAGATGTAACCCAGTATTTCACAGCTCTCTGAGCTGATCTCCACCCCACACTGAAACAGACAGGCAGGTAGAAATGTTGGAATCAGTGAATGAATCTCAGCATCACCAGCTTTGATTCAAATGCACTGATGTAACCTGTAACTCTGACATGAACACAGCCTCTGTGCGCCAACACAAGCGTATTGTAAAAACAATAATTCATTCAATTTTATTTATATGGCGCCAAATCACAACAAACAGCCCCTAGGCGCTTTGTATTGTGAATAAAGACACTACAATAATACAGAGAAAACCAACAGTCAAATGACCCCTATGAGCAGCACGTGGCACATGGGAAGGAAAACTCCTTTAACAGGAAAAACCCAGCAGAACCAGGCTCGGGAGGGGGGGCTCTGCTGAGGGGGGGCTGAGGGGAAGAAAAGACATGCTTGGAAGAGAGACAGAGATAAATAACAATTAATGAAAAAGGCAGAGTGGAGATAAACAAAGTATAAGGTGAATGAAAAGAAACAGTGCAATATGGAACACCCCAGCAGCTAGGCTATAGCAGCATAACTAAGGGATGGTTCAGGATCAATATCCAGCCCTAACTATAAGCTTGATCATAAGGAAATTTTAAGCCTAATCTTAAAAATAGAGAGGGTCGGTCGCCTGAATCCAACTGGAGCGGTTCCAAGAAGAGGGGCCTGAAAGCTGAAGGCTCTGCCTCCCATCTCTCTTAATATCTAGAACCACAAGTAAGCCGCATCTGAGAGCGAAGTGCTCTGTTGGGGGATATGGGACTATGAGGTCTTGAGATAGATGGTCCTGATTATTCAAGACCTTGGAGGTGAGGAGAAGGATTTTTAATTCTAGTCTAGATTTAACAGGAGCCATAAGAGAAGCCATATGGGAAAATCTGCTCTCTCTTTCTAATCCCGTCATACTCTAGCGCAGCAATTTGGATCAGCTGAAGGCGTTTCAGGACTTTTAGGAAACCTGATATAATGAATTACAATGGCCCCCCAGAGTAATAAGCATGATTAGCTTTGCAGCATCAATCTGAAAAGGATGTTTTATATTTAAGAATATGCACAAATGCAAAAAGCGGTCCTAATAAGTTTTTATATGTGCATTGGAGGACATATCCGGGTCAAAAAGGACTCCAAGATTCTCACAGTGTTACTGGGGCCAAAGTAATGCCACCCAGAGAAGTAGCTGGTTTGACACAATGTTTATAGATTGGTGGGCCGAGTGCAAGAACTTTAGTTTTATCTGAATTTAGAAGCAGGAAAGTAGAGGTCTCTAGGCCTTAATGTCTTTAAGACATTCCTTCAGTTACTAATTGATTGTGGCACCCTGGCTTCATTGATAGGTAAAGCTGAGTATCTCTGCATAACAATGAAAATTGATGCAGTGTTTCTAATAAACTGCCTAAGGGAGCAGGTAATTAATAAAATGGCCTAGCACAGACCCTGTGGACTCCATATTAACCTACTCTGTGAAGAAACTCCCATTTACATGAACAATTGGAGTCTATAAAAAAAATGGATTCAAACCACGGCTGAAGACCTTTAATACCTAGAACAAAGCTCGAACCTGTAATAAAGGTTATGGTCACAGTATCAAAGCAGCACTGAGGTCCACAGAACAACCACAGAGAGGAGTCCACTGCCAGAGACTGGAAGATCATTTGTTAACCTTCACTAATGCTGTTTCTGTACTGTGATGAATTCTGAAACTGACTGAAACGCTTCAAAACCGTTCCTCTGCATGAGCGTTAGCTGTTTTACAACTACTCTTTCAAATCTTGAAGAAAAGGAGGTTGGAGATTGGCCTTAATTAGCTAGACAGCTGGATCAGTGGATGGCTTGTTAAGTAGAGGTTTAATAAAGCCAACTGAAGGCCGGTGGTAATAGCCACAATAAAGACTGATGGATCATTTTTAAGAAAAAGCATCAATAATTGAAAACGTCTTTGAACAGTCTAGTAGAATGGATCTAATAAACATGTTCTGGTTTGGAGGAAGTAACTATTGAATGAACATCTGAAAGATCAACTGGAGCCAAAAGTATAAACAATACCACATGCTGAAACAGCCGAACATGAGATAATCTTGAGATGGTATGAAAAAGTTTTCTCTAATGTATAAAGTTATTTGGAAAGAAATCAGGAAGTCAATACTAGTCAAAGTGAAAGGAATACTCGGCCCTACAGAGCTCTGACGCTTTGGCACCGGGCGACAGTGCTGAAAACAAACCTGGGGTTGTTCTTATTTTCTTTCAATTAATGATGAGTAAATGTCCTAGCTTTACGGAGGCTTTGTTTATAGAGCAACAACTCTTTTTCCAGCGAAATGAGCAGCTTCTAATTTAGTGAGACACCATCCTCTCCAGCTTAAGGGTTTCTGCTTTAAGCTGTGCGTTTGGAATTATACCACGGAGTCGGCACTTCTGATGTGAAGCGTTCCTGTCAGAGGACCACAGTATCCAAGTCGTACCCAGAGGATGAAAACTATTGACAAGATATCGAACATCACTGGGGAGAGTTTAGGTAACTGCTACTGCACTGTGTTGGACTGAAGGCATAATAGGAAGAATAATCCTAAACTAGTGACGCAAGTTCAGAAAACTTCGCCTGTAATAAAACTTATTCGCACTGCTGTGTAATCCAGTAAAGTAATGTACAAAGAAATGATCGAACAGAGGGGCTTTCAGGAATACTGGTAAGTCCTTCAGCAATATGCAATATGTCAGGACAAGATCCAGAGTATGAGTAAAGTGGTGGTGGGCGTCCCTTACTTTTGAGAGAAGCCAGTTGATCTAACAATAGATTAAATGCAAATGTGAGGCTGTCAGTCTCAGCATCTACATGGAGGTAAAACACCCGATAATGATTTTATCGGAACTGAGCGTACACAAGTGACCTGTTTTCATTTACTAACTGCAGTATTTTCATAGGCTTGAATAACACAAAGTCAGCATACTTCAGTTGTTTTGCAGTTCTTACCTTTAAATCTCCTCTCTCTTCCTCACCGTCCTCTTTCGCCACTGAGTGAAATCTCTCTCTTTTCTTTCCCTGAAAGACAGCAGCTCCTTCTTTTGCTCGCAGACACCGGTGTACAAAGTGCACACACGTTGTGTGTTTGCTCATTTTAAGTGAGCAGTTACAAATGTTCATTACCTCCACACGTGACTCCCTTGAGCGCGCTCCTCTTCAGTAGCGCTAGCTAAGCTGTTATAGTGCCGCGAGCAAAACTTCGGACTCCAATCCGGCCCGCTCTAACCCTGATTATACGCTATAAATGATACATGAATTATATGGGTTTGCGTATTAATCCCTTGTACCCGATAAGCCCGGTGATGGAGATACACCAGGAGATTGGCTCTTAAAGGGTTATTTTCGCCGTTGAGGCCAGATCATTTGATGTTTAATGAAATGCAAACTTTTCTCAGTGTGGTAACCTAAAGTAACAAGTATCTTTAAATGTAATTAGTAGAAGTACAATACGTGTGGAAAAATGTAGGGAGTAAAGTAAAAAGACGCAGAAAAATAATCTCAAGTAAGTACAATACCTGAAAATGTACTAAGAACGGATGACGTAGTTGGTACTTCGTTACTTCCCACCTCGATTTAAATAATTTTAAAGTTAATCTCAAAAGTACAGAAGCTATGCTAATAATATTATTTTATCACAAACTTCCCCTCATGAACAGCAAGGTCGGCTATGAAATTCAACATCAATCATCAGACGTCAATTCACGAGGCCGGCGACTTTTCTCTCTGATCATTAGAATTCTATTCGTTACTTGATCATGTATACCTAGATACTTACTTGCAAACTCGACCGTGGCTTGAACATGTTCTAAGCCCAGTCATCTGGTCCCCATGCCTGGTGGCACTTGTGACGGTTGGTATTCTCTTATGTCGCTTACATGCATGAGAACGTGACGGCAGCAGACGATATGAATAGTCAAAGGGCAGTCATGAACCATAAAAGGGCTAAGATTGAAAGAAATGTAATATTGCCACTGGGCCACATGGCTCTGGAAAGGAGACGGCGGATGCGCAAATTGTTTTTTTTTTTTAGGAAATTAAAAAGTAGACGGCACAGAGTGGTGGAGTACGCGAAATCGCCGCCGCCGGCATAATGTGAAGCCTGAGGGTGTAACTCTAAGGGGCTCGACAACGGGGGTGACGTCGCTCCGGCCCCATTCATTTTCCTATGAACTTGTGCCAAGCGATGTCGCATCATCGCACAAGGCCATAGGAAATGAATGGGAGAGCGGGGCCCCCGACGTCACTCCCCGTGTGTCGAGGCCCTACAAGAACATGTCAGCTGTCATTATGCTTGGTACAAAAAACAGTATAGTGTTTCACTATAGTTGGC
Organism: Amphilophus citrinellus; assembly: GCA_013435755.1. Classification (NCBI taxonomy): domain Eukaryota; kingdom Metazoa; phylum Chordata; class Actinopteri; order Cichliformes; family Cichlidae; genus Amphilophus; species Amphilophus citrinellus. The sequence goes on from JACBYM010000080.1 coordinate 39,140, forward strand.
ATCTTTCTTTTGAAAAAAAAAAAAAAAAAAAAAATTGGGTTTTGGGAGCTTACAGGATGCTGTCATTGTTTAGGCCAATACCGTTCACGCACTAATCACAGAGCATCCTTTACAGAACCGATCGATGAGACTGTTAAAATCATGTGTACGTCTTTCTGGTTTTTGGTAGGAGTGTGTCCCTTCAGGCTATCCTTTGTGAACTGGGCAGGTTTCTGCTTCAAATGTGGACATGACAATGGCTGTGTCGCAATGCGCCCCCGACAAGAATCCGCTATTGATATCCTGTCCTCGCACTTGCTACGCACTGCCCTCAATGCAAAATAAGGTATGTGAACATTGCAACTACAATACAAAAACAGTTTATGTACTTATTATACTGGTTCGGTCAGATCCAACAAAACACATTCTCGTACAGGGTAGTCAGTTGTCCTCTTATTCATATGACAACAGAGATTCAGACATCCTGAACTCAGAAATCATCCTGTGGCAAACGCCTCAGGACCAAACTCGTACAAGTTATTACCTGTTTCTAAGCAGCACAGTCCCGTGGCCTGCTTCTGATGTATGAAGTCCTTCAGTGTCAAGTTTTTTTGAATGCTGTTAATTGTAACTTATGGATCATAGTTTTTGATCATGTTTTTGTTTTGTCCTTGGTGTGAATGCTGAGGTCACCGCCGTAAAACAGTGATGTATGAGTGCAGTGTTGTAAATCCATGGGTTTTCCGTGCCACGTAGCAAATATCCGTGACATGGCTGATATTATAGACTTCTAATATGGATGCAAGAGGTGTCAGTCACACAAACGTCCCCGATTTTGGATCATGACCTTTGTGTTTGTGGTGTGTTGAGTGTCCCCGGTTGGATGGACATGATTATTCATGTTTGATAAAGCAGTTGTCAGTCACACAGACGTCCCCATTTTTGGAATCATGGACTTTGTGGTGTGTGTGTGTTTCAAGGTTCCCTGTTGTTGACCGCTTTATGAATTAGTGTTTCAGCATTTTAACTCTAAGGGCTCAACACACGGGGATTGACATCGCATCCCGCTCCATTCATTTTCTATGGAACCTTGTGCCAAGCGAGTGTCGCCTCATCACACAAGTTCCATAGGAAATGAATGGGGAGCGAGGAACTCACGCCCCGGTGTTTGACGCCTAACAGAACAGGGCAGCTTGTCATTTATGCTTGGAAAAAACAGTATAGTGTTTACACATTAGAGTGCATCTTCTTTTGATGGTTGTAGCTTACATAATGCTGATCATTTAGGCTACCTTCAATCAACGAAAGCACAGAGCACCTTTACAGAACCGATCGATGAGACTTTATCATGTGTATAACGTCTTTACTGTTTTTTGGTAGGATGTGGGCCTTCATGCTTCCGTTGGTGAACGGCAGGTTCTGCTTTCATGGGACATGACATGGCCGATAGATCAAGCGCCCCCGACCAGTCGCTACTGAGCTTCCTGTCTCGCACTTCGTAGCCCTGGCCCTCCACTGCAAATAAGGTATGTGACATTGCACTACAAAGACAAAAAAAACAGTGTATGTACTTAGATATACTTTCGGTCACTGCCAACAAAACACATTCTCAGTAAAAGGGTAGTCATTGGTCCTCTTATTCATAGTCATAGCAGAGATTTCAAGACAATCTGAACTACAGAAAGCATCCATTGGCAACACCTCAGGAGAACAAACTAGTACAATATCCTGTTCTAGCAGCACAGTCCCTGGCCTGCTTCTGAAATGTATGAATTCTTCAGTGTTCAAGTGAATGCTGGTGATTGTACTTATGGTCCTAGTTTGATCATTTTGTTTTTGGTCCCGTGGTTTATGCTGGAGGTCACCGCCTGATCAGTAAATGTATGAGTTGACTGTTTGTATCTCAGTTGGGTTTCTCGTGCCACGTAGCAAATATCCCTGCCATGGAGCTAGATATTATAGAACTTCTAAATAGGGGTGGCAAAGGTTCAGTCACAAAACGGTCCCCCTTTTTGGATCATGGACTTTGTGTGGTGGGTGGTGTGTCAAGTGTCCCCGGTTGTCTGTACCGCTTTTAAATGTAATTAGTGTTTCAGCATTTTTAACTCTAAGGGGCTCAACACACGGGAGTGACATTGCTCACCGCTCCTTTCCATTTGCCTATGGCACTTGTGCCGACGCGATTTGTCGCCTCAGTCACACAGTTCCCATAGAAAGGAATGGAGAGCGAGCGACGTCACTCCCCGTGTGGGCGCCCCTAACAAGAACAGTCAGTCTGTCTTTAATGCTTGGTACAAAAACAGATAGTGTTCACATTATGTGCATCGTTCTTTTGATGTTTGGAGCCTTACAGTAGGCTGTCATTTTAGGCTACCTTCACATCACTAGTCACAGAGCAGCCTTTAACAGAACCGATCGATGAGACTTTAATCATGTGTAACGTCTTTACTGGTTTTTGGTGAGTGTGCTCATCTATCCCTTGTGTTGAACGCAGTTGCTGCTTCAAATGTGGACATGACATGGCTGATGTCTCAAGCGCCACCGAATCATTGCTACTTCCGGGCCCTCGCACTTGCTACCTACTGGGCCTCCACTGCAAATAAGGTATGGTGAACATTGCAACTACAAAGACAAAACAGTTTATGTACTGATATATACGTCTGTAGCGCGCAACAAACGCATTCCATACGGGTAGTCATTGTCCCGCTTATTCATAGTATATAGCAGAAGATTCAGACATCCTGAACTACAGCAATCATCCATGTGGCAAACGCCTCAGGATACAAAACTAGTACAATTAGGACCTTTCTAAGCAGCACAGTCCTTGGCCTGCTCTGAATGTTGATTCTTCAGTGTGTCAAGAAGTTGAATGCTGTTAAATTGTAACTTATGGATCCTAGTTGATCCAGTTTGTTTGGTCACCGTGGTTGATGCTGAGGTGTACACGCTGATCATAAATGTAATGAGTGCATGTTGTAATCCAGTGGGGTGTCTCGTTGCCCACGGAGCAATATCCTAACTGATCTGATATTATAGACTTCTAAAAGGGATGCAAAGAGTTCAGTCACAACAAACGTCCCCATATTTGGATCATGGACGTGTGTCTGTGTGATGTGTGTTGAGGTGTCCCCGTTGTAATGGACAGATTATCATTTTTGATAAAAGCAGTTTCAGTTCACACATACGTCACCATTTTGGATCATGGACGGTTGTGTGTGTGTTGTGGTGTCACGTGTCCCCGGTTGGTATGGCCGCTGTATGTATTAGTGTTTCAGCATTTCAGGGCTTTCAAATTGTTTGGGTAGCAGGGGGGGCAGTGCAAAAGTAGCAGGCACCTTAGGACAAGACTTTTGCTGTTCCTCCATGGGTGTCTTTTTCCATCTGTTGGTTTGTTTTTATAGTACATATCCACCCTAATTTTTAGCTACTTGTTAAAGACTTTCATTCGGTAACGCCCATAAAAATATCAAAGTTACTATAAATGAACCAACTTCTACTATGAAAGGAAGAAATTCCCCCACGGCCAATGTGTTCACAAACCAATTACTGATATGCATGGCACTCATCAATGGGTTATGGTTTTAATTTTTAAACAGAGTGCAAAAGTAACTACATTCTGTACTTCAGTAGAAGTAAAAGTACTGGTGTGAAACAATACTTTTGGTCAAATCGAAATACTGGTTCCAACATCTTTACTTCAGTAAAGTAAAAAGTAACAGGCTCTGATGTCCTCAAAGGTAAGAAAGTAAAAGTAGCTTCTTTGGAGGATGTTTTCTACCTGCGATTTTTGTGTAAAGCTAACTGAACCTCATTATATATGATTGTAATAATAGAAAATAATACATGAAATAGAAACGTTATTCCAAGCTAATTTTTAATCCTAATAATGCTCTCAGATTGAATCTGTTATGTAAGGACAAAAACTGTGAAAGGGAAATTTAAACACAGCTCAGTCTCTGTGTCCGCCATAGTAAGAGGGTGGACTGTTGCGTCCACATAAACACAACATGAGATACGGAGGGGTTACAGTGGGATCAGAAGGTGGAGTAACCCTAGGATCACTGTAGTGGGGCTCTGCATGGGGAGAAGAATCACAGCTTTCTATTGTGGAGCTGCAGTAAATGAATGTGGGGTGTGCAGGCTGTGATCACTGACCTGCTGCTGCTGCTCTGAGGTTACTGCGCTGTGTGGATGAAGTGAACTCACAAAGATGTAACCCAGTAGTTCCAGCTCGCTGAGCTGATCTCCATCACCCTACACTGACGCATACAGGCGGTAGAAATGTTGGATTAAGTGAATGAATCTCAGCATCAGCTCTTTGGAGTCAAACTCATCTCTGCTGCACTGATGTAACATGTAACTCGGACCATGAACAAGCCTCTGTGCGCCAACACAGAGCTTTTATTGTAAACACAATAATTCAATGCAATGTTTATTTATAATGGCGCCAATTTCACAAAAACAGCCGCCTCAAGGCGCTTTTGTATTGTGAGTAAACCCGACAATAATACAGAGAGAACCCAACATCAAAATGACCCCCTATGAGCAGCACTTGGCGACAGTGGGAAGAAAAACTCCCTTTTTTAAAACAGGAAGAAAAACTCCAGCAAACCAGGCTCAGGGAGGGGGGTCATCTGCTGAGGGGGGGCTTGAGGAGAGAAAAGGCAGGCGGGGAAGAGAGCCAGAGATTAATAAACAATTAATGAATAAATGCAGAGGTGGAGTATAAACAAAGTAATAAGGGAATGAAAAGAAACAGTGCATTATGGGAACCCCCCAGCAAGCCTAGGCCTTAGCAGCATAGCTAAGGGATGGTTTCAGGATCACCATATCCAGCCCCTAACTATAAGCGTGATCAGAAAGAAAGTTGTAAGCCTAAATCGTAAAAATAAGAGAGGGTGTCTGTCTCCTGAAGTCCAGCTGGAGCTGTTCCAACAGAAGAGGGCCTTGAAGAAAGCTGAAGGCTCTGCCTTCCGCATTCGACGCTAGTAGTCTAGGAACCACAAGTAATCCAGCAGTCTGAGAGCGAAGTGCTCTGTTGGTGATATGGGACTATGAGGGTCTTTTGAGGATAAATGGTGCCTGATTATTCCAAGGACCTTTTAGGTGAGGAGAAGGATTTTAAAATTCTATTCTAGATTTAACAGGGAGCCAATGAAGAGAAGCAATATGGGAGAAATCGCTCTCCAGTCTTTCGAATCCCTGGTCATTACTCTAGCGTGCAGCATTTTGGATCAGCTGAAGGCTTTTCGGGAGGTTTTAGGACAGCCTGATAATAATGAAGTTACAATAGTCCCACCACAGAAAGTAATAAATGCAATGGAATTAAGCTTTTCAGCATCAATCTGAGAAAGGATGTTTTTCTATTTTAGAAATATTGCACAAATCAAAAAGCGGTCCTACATATTTGTTTAATATGTGCATGGAGGACAATCCTGGTCAAAAATGACTCCAAGATTTCGCAGCAGTGGTACTGGGGCCAAAGTATGCCCAACCCAGATAATCTGGTTTGACACCAGTTTCTAAGATTTGGTGGGGCCGATTGCAAAAGCTGTTAGGTTTACTGAATTTAGAAGCAGGAAATTAGAGGTCATTAGGCCCTTAATGGTCTTTAAGACATTCCTTCAGTTAACTAATTGATGGTGTCATCGGGCTTCGAATTGGATAGGTAAAGCGAGTATCATCTCATAACAATGAAAGTGATGCAGTGCTTTCTAATAATACTGCATAAGGGAAGCAATGTATAATGAAATAAAAATTGGTCCAGCACGAGAACCCGTGGAACCTCCATAATTAAACCTTAATCTGTGAAGGAAGACTCCCCATTTACATGAACAAATGGGAGTCTATTAGATAAATATGATTCAAACCACTGCTGCAGTGCAGTACCTTTAATAACTATAGCAAGCTCTAATCTCTGTAATAAAATGTTATGGTCAAGCAGTATCAAATCC
>JACBYM010000831.1:0-48161 GCA_013435755.1 Amphilophus citrinellus
GTCACCCAAACACATGGTCCACATCCCTTCAGGCCTGCAAAGTCATCTGACCTTTTGTCACACCAAGCAGCCTCAAAAATGCTTTCCCCAGAAACCTCAGGTGTGGCCTTCTGCTTGAGCTTAGATGGGCGGAGTGAAAAACAACTTCCTACTTCCCATGGAAGTATTTATAGCCTCCCTCCCCCTTCTACTACGACCTTCACAACCCAAGAAAGTCCCCGGGAAAACCCACATTGCCCACTAGTGGCCAAAAAAGGGAAAACATCCTCCACCCCATTTTGCCACCCGGCTACACTCTCCCCTGCTAAAAAGTCAACGTCCCCGGTGACTTAACTCACACTCTTAACTTCACTCATGGCTTCCCTAAAGAAACCAGTACCCATACTCGTCAGTAACTGGGACAACACTTCAGGACTAATTGAGATGGCACTACAAGATGACCTAGGGAGGTGATAAGGATTAGAGTGAACTCCTGCAGTCAATCTTTGACTCCGACGGGGTGCTGGAATGGGTGCGGACTCCCCGACGCCGTCTGAAAAGCTGTCACCGGGCTGTAAAATGGCATCAGACATAGATGAAACAGGGGCAGCCCCCACCCTCGTCCTGGAGCACAGTAACTACACACTCCGATCCTAATTCCTCCTCACTGCTGTGGTGTAAACTGGATATGAAATTTCTTCCACAACCACATACTCAGGGTCTGAATCGGGGTGTTCAACAGACAAAGTTGGACCAGAGTCCAGCACGGGCAATGGGGAAAGACCACCCTTTGATCTCCTAGGGGTCGGAATAGGACACACACAGGGCCTAAGATGAGTCCGGTGGACCCTTTTAATGGGGCCACCCTCGACTGGCTCCACTGCATGCGTGCTACCCGCACCTCAACCACTCTATACACAGTCGATCCCCAAGCATCTTGGATCTTATTTCTACCTTGAGGCCACTGGCGGAGGTAAACTAACTGGCCCACTTCTACCGGGGGACAATATGCCTTGTCCTGATCTCCAGTCAGCCTCTCTGCAGCCTTGTGCTCCATGTACTGTCTCACTCGGGCATGAACATCATTCAGACGTTGCTGATGCACTGCTAACCAGTCCTGCCCTCTGTCAGACCTTTGCTCCCGACCCAACAGAGCATCTATGGGAAGATGTGGGTGCCTACCAAACAAAAGATAATAAGGTGAGTAACCCGTGGTAGCATGAGGTGTCACATTATAAGCATAAACCAATTCTGGTAAATACTCAGGCCAACGTCGTTTCTTCTCCGGAGGCAGGGTACGCAATAGGTCATGTAGGGTCCTATTAAAACGCTCACATTGTGCATTTCCCTGTGGATGGTAAGGTGTAGTACGCGTTTTCTTGATACCATATAATTTGCACAATTCATGGACCACTTCACTCTCAAAATTCCTACCCTGATCAGAGTGTAATCTCTCCGGCACACCATACTTCATGAACCACTCTCGCAGCAGTATCTTAGCTGTCGTGTCAGCCCTCTGGTCACGTGTAGGAAAAGCCTGTGTGAACTTTGTAAACACATCTGTAACAATTAACACATTCTCACGCCATCGGACGCAGGCTCCAACAGGGTAAAGTCTACTGCAAACCACCTCCAGCGGTCGAGTCGCCACAAATGTCTGCATAGGTGCATGGATTCTTGGTTGCGGTAGTTTGGCCAACACACACCTCTGACATTGCTTGATCCACTTTCCCACATCCTCAGACATTCCAACCCAGAAACATCTTTGTCTCAACAACCTTTGTGTACGCTCCACACCTTGATGTCCCATGTCATCATGGACACTCCTGAGAATCACCTCTTTCAGGCTTACAGGCAAAACAAGTTGCCTGCATTCCCCCTCATGCACATCATCAATGACACGATATAACAATCTATCAATTTCCCTAATCTTGGGCCAATGTCCAAGTAGCGCGACTACTGATCTTGTCAAACCTCTTCTTTCATGATAGGTAGGCTTCCTTTGTCTGTCCCAAAAACTCCTAAACGACCGAATAGTGGGGTCTGCATTTTGGAGCTGGCAAAGTTCCTCTTTGGAATAGCCCGGCAGAGTAGGTATGTTACTCTGCATACTGAAATCAGCACTCGGCCCTGTGGCCGCAGCCCGGACCTGCCGAACCTGGCAACATCTAACACCCGCACTCACCAAATCCGGGTCCAAAACAGTTCCCCTCTGGATGGTGTTGCAGATCGATATACAGTCGTCCAACTCCTGATCATCCCCACACGGCTGAGGCTCCCCTGCTAACGACTGCCTAGAGAGGGCATCGGCTGCAGCATTGTTTCTGCCTGGGCGATACTGTACATCAAAATCAAATGCAGCCAACTGTGCAACCCACCGTTGTTCAATAGCCCCCAACTTAGCTGTGTTCAGATGGCATAAAGGATTATTATCAGTCAGCACTGTAAATTTAGAGCCTAACAAGTAACCTCTAAATTTTTCCGACACAGCCCACTTTAATGCCAAGAGCTCCAACTTCATGCTGCTGTAATTCCGATCATTTTTCTCTGCATTTCTCAACCTCCTACTAGCATATGCTATCACCCGTTTCTTACCCCCCTGAACCTGACAGAGAACAGCCCCCAGCCCCGCACAACTGGCATCTGTCTCCACAATAAACGGAAGGGAGAAATCAGCATAAGCAAGCAGCGGAGCGCTAGTAAGCTTCTCTCTCAATAACTCAAAAGACTCCTGACATTTCAATGTCCACTGAGTCTCAAAAAATTTCCTTGACTGGGTGGGCCGGTTACTTTACCAGAGGTGTAACCAAATCATGCAAAGGGCCAGCTATTTGAGAAAAACCTGAAACGAACCGCCTATAGTAGCTGCAAAAACCCAAAAAAGACCGGAGATCTTTTACGGAGTTCGGCACTGGCCAATTTTGTACGGCAGCTACTTTACCAGGGTCCGCACTTATCCCCTCAGATGAAACCTGGTGCCCTAGAAACCGAACAGTGGACTGGAGAAACTGACACTTGTCCACTTTCACCTTTAAACCGGTCTCTCTGAGCCTCTGCAAAACTTTCTGAAGCCGGCTCAAATGTTCTTCAAAGGTGTGCGAATACACCAAGATGTCATCCAAATACACCAACATGATCTGAAAAACCAGATCACTCATTGTAGCCTGCATAAGCCTCTGAAACGTTGCGGGCCCATTGCAAACACCAAACGGCAACCTGGTATACTCAAACAACCCAAAAGGGGTCGTAAAAGCTGTCTTGTGCTGGTCTTTTTCATGCACCGCCACCTGATGGTAACCACTGGCCAAATCAATGGTAGAAAAAAATGCAGCGCCATGCAGAGCATCAAAACACTCATCTATCCGAGGCAGAGGAAATGCATCACGTCTAGTCTTGGTGTTCAACTTCCTGTAGTCCACACATAACCTCAAACTACCATCAACTTTCCGTACGAGCACAATAGGTGATGCATAAGCACTCGTACTTTCCTTGATGATTCCTTTCTTCAGCAGTTGAGCTATGTGTTCCCTAACCTCCTGATACTGTGTAGGGGGTATGCGTCTATATGGTTGCGTTACTGGGACATCATCAACAAGGTTTATTTCATGCTTGATCTTATCAGTATAACCCAGATCCTCATCCTGAAATGCAAAAACATCAGGAAACTGAGACAGAAGGGAGATGAATTTAGACCGCTCTTCAGGGGAGACTTCCAGATTTAACTGCTCCAACCATGAATGCATCTTAGCATCTGACCCGCTAGCTTCAGTGTTCACCAACGACACCTCCTCATGACAAACAGAGATGCGATTAAAACACACTTCAGGTGTGTCTTCCACACAGTCAACCGTACTCAAAACTCCAAGTCGCATCCTCGGCTGCAACCATAAGTCTTCTTGAGAGAAATTGACTACCTGGACTGGAAACACCGACTTCCCAGCTTCAACTAAGGTGGGAATTACACATAAACCAGCAGGTAATGGTGTATTAGAGGGCTCCAAAAGAAACAAACCTTGATCACCTCGGCCCGGCTTTAAACCTTTAGCATATACAGTGGCAACAGAGGCTGCTGGAACATGCACGGTGGTTCTCCCAGCCACCCTGGCTACGGAAGTCCCCTCCACTATATCACACACTTGCACTTTCTGAAAAGCCTCTTTCCAAACCACATCAAATTCAGTCACATGATTTGCATCAAAACTAGCAATTGCAAGTTCCCTGCATCTTTTTATTACATTCATACCAAGAAGAACAGGGCAAGATTTATCTGGTTCAGACACACTCAAAACTTGTTCCTGCATTAAAAATGTAGGACCAGAGTCCTGGACCACCAAAAACCCACACTCAGGTATAGTAAACCCCAGAGCCTTCACATCCAGCTCTATATACCCAATATAAGGAATTGGCAAGGAGTTGGCTGCTGTCAATTTTAAACCATGTAGCAGTTGAAGTCATATTAAGATTCTTCCTTTCTAAGTGTTTCTTAAAGAACGACTCAGAGATAGTACTAACCTGGCTTCCGGTGTCTAGCAAAGTTTTGGCTCTAACTCCCCCCACTTCTACCTCGACCTCGGGGCACTTACCAACTGCTTTTTCAAAAAATCTCTCACGTGTCAGGGTTTTTGAGCCTCTGTCTACCCCTCCAGTTGCTTGGCTCTCCACAACTGAGGGAGTCAGTTTCCCTGGTTGAATGATTCCCTAGGTGTACTTTGGGTAACAGACTGAACTCTTGATGTATGCTGTGGGCACTCCCTAGCAATGTGCCCAACCCCTTTACACCGAAAACATATGGGACGCCCATCCTCAGTGAACTGTGGTCTTTGTCTAGGCCGTGTAACCCCAGATGGCTTTTCTCTGACCATCAAACTGTCTTTTACAACATTAGTTAATTCAATGATAGCTTTACCCTGCTCAGAGACAACTCTCAATATGTCATCGAGTCTAGAAGACTGGTCGTGAACTGGACCTACTGACACACTATCACAAGTGACGTTTCTCCTCTTGACAGCATTTGTGTTGGGGGGTAGATCTTGACACCAGGCAATTGCCTCCTGTCGCACCTCAAACAATGTGCAATGTTCTCTTTCCCGAACCATCTTACGAAGCTCCCTTCGCAAAGCTGGCTCCCTAATCCCCTCCACAAACTGATCTCTAATTGCTAATGCTGAATCCGTCACTGCATCAGGCCTTTGTTTCAACGCTGCACGAAGAATCTGGGATAGAGCATGAGAATAGTCAAAAAAATCTTCTCCCTCCAGTTGGTAACGGCCATAAAACCTGTGCAGCAATTGAGCAGTACTGCGTCTCTCACCATAGGCTTCTCTCAAGATGTTAAACAGCCCTGCAGCATTATCTCTTTCACTATCAAAACGTAACCTTACTTCTTCCAGTGCTGGGCCTCTGAGAAGAGAAAGAATAAGGTCAGTTTGTTCTGGGTTACTCAAACCCCGGACTCGAACTGTGCGATTAATTTCATCAAGAAATTCATCTACAGAACGACCATCAACATTAATGTCCCCACTAAAAGGAGTGATTTGGCGTTCCCTAGGCAGATAAACATAAGACCTGTTCATGCCACCACTTAGGGCGGAAATCTGAGCCATGGCTTGATCATGCTTAAGATTTAATTCAGACAACTTAGTCCGCATATCAGCAATAAGGTCCATGTCAAGTTCTTCCTCTGAAACACTGTCTCGTTCACAGTCCCCCTCTGCAATAGGTGAACACCGTGACACTGTCCCAAGAATCCCAGAGCTCCCATCCAGAGTCACCCTGGTTGAGCATGGTTTCTGCGGTCCCCGTCCAAGAGGGACTCTTGAAGAAGCTCCCAAATCCAACTCTTCCCTCGAAGGAGGACCCTCAGTCTGTGCTCCCTTCTCCATGACAGCCGCTGCTACAGCTATCAGTGCACTCAATCACTAACCTCAAAGAGCTCAATTTTGGCAAAGTCCCCACTCCTGGTACCAAAATGTGGTGTCTGGCCAAAGAGCTCGAGACAAAACACGAATTTCATAAAATTAAACTCTTTATTTGAACAGCTCACTCTTAAAACAACCAATAAAACCCATAAAAGACAACCTGTGATTGAGTGCACTAACAACTGTAATGGTCTAGTTTCCCAAGGTGCACTGTTTCGAGGCCTACCCACAAATGCACCCCTGAAAATAACCTTTCAAATCATAAACAGTCACCAAAACACATGGTCCACATCCCTTCAGGCCTGCAAAGTCATCTGACCTTTTGTCACACCAAGCAGCCTCAAAAATGCTTTCCCCAGAAACCTCAGGTGTGGCCTTCTGCTTGAGCTTAGATGGGCGGAGTGAAAACAACTTCCTACTTCCCATGGAAGTATTTATAGCCTCCCTCCCCCTTCTACTACGACCTTCACAACCCAAGAAAGTCCCCGGGAAAACCCACATTGCCCACTAGTGGCCAAAAAAGGGAAAACATCCTCCACCCCATTTTGCCACCCGGCTACACTAACATTAAACAATACGGGACAAAATTGATCTATGTAATGTGGGTCTAGGCAAAGCATTAAAGTTATTAAGTTATTTCATAAAGTTTATTTGTAGTTTTAAACATATTTATGGTGTTTTTTTTTTTCTTCACTTTTTGTCTCTCCAAAGAGGTTTTTCTTCTCTTCTGCAGCCTCGATTGCAACTACAGTACATCCAAATAAACAATTATGCAAATTAGGCGATGACGTCATATAGTGACCTCTATTTCCCGTATTTTTAAATACAAAACTTAACAGGTATGGTCGTGCATCGCAGCCGGATAACAACTCTGTTTTAGCCAGGCTTGCCCTGGTTGATGCTAGGTCACTAGCCAATAAAGCTTTTATTCTGAATGACTTCTTCACCTCTCGAGGCTTGGATTTTCTCCTGGTGACAGAAACTTGGCTAAGCTTGGGTGAGTTGAGCCCGTTTTCTGAACTTGTCCCTCCAGGCTGTCACTGCCTCAGTTCTCCTCGGTGAACCGGCCGAGGCGGAGGGCTAGCTACTGTCTATACAACAGCTTCAACTGCCGGCAGCTAACAGCTGATGTTTACTCCAGCTTTGAACTGCAGTTATTTGAAATCAAGCTGTCCACCCCTGTACTGTGTGCACTGGTTTACCAACCACCGAAATACAACAAGGATTTTATCCAGGACTTCTCTGAATTTTTGCCAGGAATTATGCCGAAATATGACAGTGTTTTAATCCTAGGTGATTTTAATATTCATGTCTGCTGCTTAAATGCGCCCATGACTGATGAATTTGTCTTGGACTCTTTTAATTTTGTGCAGTCAGTTAAAGGCCCGACACACGAACGTGGACATACTCTGGATCTTGTGTTGTCTAGTGGCCTGCCTCTCTGTGACACTGAAATTTGTGAAGTTAACTTTTCTGATCACATGCCTGTAATATTTGAGATTTCGCTTTCATGTCAGTCAGCCAAACCTGATGTGTCTGCACACCGATCACTTTATTCGCTGTTATCAAAATAGCAACCAGGCAGCACTTCTTGATTGGCCCAGCCTTCTGAACACTGACGACTTACTTTCTCTGTTCTATTCCACTCAGAAATCCTTGACCCCATCGCTCCTCTCAAAATCAGGAGACCAAAACTTAAAACTGAGCCTTGGCTGAACAGTGGCACCAGAGCACTCAGACAGATGTGTAGAAAAGCAGAACGTAAATGGAAAAGGGATAAACTTCAGGTGTCTTTTGATGCGCTCAGAGAATCTTTGCTGAACTATCAGAGAGCTGTGAGAGCAGCAAAAACAAAGTATCTCTCTGAGATTGTGTTTAATAACGGTCACAGACCCCGCATTTTATTCACTGTTATTAACTCTGTTCTTAATCCTCCCGGTGCTCCTCCTCTTGTAGCGTCTAAAGATGTGTGAAAAATTACTAAGATTTTTTTGTTGATAGGATAGCTAATATTAGGTCTCATATTATCCCTCCTGTCACTGACCCATCTGCTCACACACTAACCTCTGTTACCTTTGACCACTTTGAGCCCGAGTCTTTCTCACTGCTGAATGAAGTAGTCAGCCAATTGAAACCCACAAGATGTCCTCTGGATATTATTCCATCTCGCCTACTGAAGGATGTTTTTCACACAGTGGGAAAGAGTGTGCTGTCTCTTATCAATAGCAGTCTTAATTCTGGGTGTGTCCCTGCTGATTTTAAACAGGCTGTGGTAGAACCTATTCTTAAAAAACAAAACCTTGACCCAACCATTTTATCCAACTTCAGACCGATTTCTAAACTGCCATTTCTGTCAAAAGTCTTGGACAAAGTTGTCCTCCTTCAGCTGCAGACTTTCTTAGACCAGAATGGTATTACTGAAGTATTTCAGTCTGGGTTTAAAGCACACCACAGTACTGAAACTGTACTTTTAAAAGTTTTAAACGACCTTTTAACTATTACTGACTTGGGGGACTCTGCTATTTTAGCACTTTTAGACCTTAGTGCTGCCTTTGATACTGTAAATCATGGTATCCTTTTATCTCAACTTTGTTGCACTTGAATGGTTTAAATCCTATTTAACAAACAGAAGTTTTACAGTTAGGTTGGCAGATACTTCTTCCTCTGAAAGCCTGCTCTCATGTGGGGTGCCCCAGGGGTCTATTCTTGGCCCAGCCCTCTTTTCAATTTATATGCTCCCCTTGGGCTCAATTTAAAAAAAAAAACATTGCATCCCCTTTCAGGGTTATGCAGATGACTCGCAGATCTATCTGCCACTGAAACAAAATTCAACGAGTCCTTTGAAGGCCTTACTGGATTGTCTGGAGGAAGTTAAAGCATCGATGGCTCTAAACTTTCTTAACTTGAATGAGCAGAAAACTGAGGTCATTGTGTTTGGTACCCCTGACCTCTGTGATCTTGGCCCCTTAAAGATATATAATAAACCCTTTGCAAGGAACTTGGGGGTGATCCTTGACACTAATCTTAGTTTTGACAAACACATTAATACTGTCATCAAGTATAGCTTCTTTCACCTTCGTCTACTTGCAAAGGTGAAGCCATTTCTCTGTTTCACGGATTTTGAGAGAGCTATCCATGCTTTCATTTCATCCCGACTTGACTACTGTAACAGTCTCTATTCAGGTGTCAGTCTGACGCTACTTCGTCGACTACAACTGATTCAAAACGCAGCAGCACAGTTACTAACCGGCACTCGTAAACGAGACCACATATCCCCCATACTAGCATCCCTACACTGGTTGCCAGTCAGTTTTAGAATTGATTTTAAGGTTTTACTATTTGTTTTTAAGGCGTTGCATGGGTTAGCACCTTCCTACCTCTCTGATCTTATAAGCCTGCATACTCCCGCTAGATCACTGAGGTCTGCTGAGCAAATGCTCTTAACTGTACCGAGGTCAAGATTAAAACAAAGAGGTGATCGGGCCTTTGCATTCGTTGCTCCGAAATTGTGGAACAAGCTGCCCCTTCACATCAGGACCTCTCATACAGTTGATATCTTTAAAACCCGTTTGAAAACCCATTTTTATTCTTTGGCTTTTAAATCAAAATGAGTCCTGGATACATTAGTGACATTGTTTTCTTTTACTTATGTTTTATTGTTTTATGCTTCCTGTTTTAACTGTCTCCTTTATCTTGTGTTTTAAGTTATTTTATTTATTTTAAATGTACAGCACTTTGGTCAACTGCTGTTGTTTTTAAATGTGCTTTAGAAATAAACTTGACTTGACTTGAAGACCAGCAGGAAGGTTCACTTAAATCAGACTCACCCATATGAAGCTTTAGACACAGGAAACAATCATCTATCATGCATCGTGCTGTGAGCCTCTTCCCCTCCTCAGTCTCCTGTGAATGGAGGGAAATTCTTGTTTCATGTCCTCACTGAACCCCTCCCACACCTGAGCTTTTGCTTCAGCCAATCCCAAAGCTGCTCTCTGCTCGGTCTGCCAGTACCCTGAGCTGCATCCAGAGATTACAGGTAACCACACTGAGAGTCCTCTGGCGTGCACCAGTTATTTCCTGTACTGATACAGGCAGATGTTTAAACACAGCTTTTCTCTCTCAAACACAAGTTTAAACAGAGAAACAGAAACTGATGCTGCTGGTGGTTCATGTGTTTGTGAAGAAAGGATGAGGTCCAAAAACAGGCCAAAGGTCCTTACATGGAATAATAACAGCTTATTGTCCAATGAACACAAGTTAGCCTGCAGTCAGGCTTCATCCTCATTTCATCACATTTACTGTTTGTATCATTCAATCCGACTCTGGTCTTTAGCTGCACGTCCTCTTTGTGGCCACTAGTGGGCAGTAAAGCCTTAAACATGAGCTCAGTAATCAGTAACAAGGTGCTCTTCTTCGTGCTAACTGCTGCTTCATCACATCCCCTCACATGAGCAGGAAGTGGTTCCTTCTCATGAAGCCAGCATGAAGGATTCCTGAATTCCTGAACTGTACCTGGAGGAGATGAGGAGAGAGGAGGCTTCTGGAGGAGCTGAGGAAACATGGATCTATCCTGTGTGGAAGTGTCTGATCAGGTGCTGTGATGGAGAAATGCTGCACTTCCACACATGAACGTAGACTCTTTGTTCTCACAGCGTGTCGTATTTGAACCTGTTTAAATGCTATTGTGAGCTTTAACCGATGCTGCTCCACTTTGGCCATTTCCAAACCCGCTGAGGCCAAAAATGAAGGTTTGAAATCTAATCAAAGCAAATCAAATGAGCACAGTCCACTTCCATGTTCCATACATCCACCGTATGTTTCATCATCACAGTCAGAAACTCTGTTTGCCTCTAACTGCAGCTCCTGTTGCTGCTCTAATTCCTGCAGCTCACACACACAAAACTCAGTGACAACAGCAAATATCAGAAAGGGCAGCAGAGGGCAGTATCAGGTTTAACATATCCAGGCTTTGTTTGAGTTAGCTGGCTTAACCAAACCTACACCCCCAGTGAGAGATAACAGGTATCACAAGAGTTCAAGTGTTTTATTGTGCACAGTAAACAGTCAGTTACACTGAACAATGAAATTCTTACTCTGCACTTCTTCTGCTCAATAATAATAAATATTAAAAAAAATATATAAAAATATACAACTTATATACATGAGATGAACAACACAACAGTGGATATATACTTTCTGTGAATGCAGACTTCCTGCAAGTACGAGTGTGTGACTTGTATCAGTAATAAATGTGACAGTTTCAGTCAGTGATGCAGCAGGACCACAGCAGCAGCAGCATTTTATCTTCATGGACTCCAGTTCTCTAGTTTGATGCTGAGTCTGTTCAGTGTCCAAAAAAACCCACCGAGTCTGATTGAACGATTATTATTACATTTGATAATAATGATTATTATTACAGTGAGATGTCCCACCTCCATCAGCAGAGAAAATCTCTCTCTGTGATCAATATGTGATGAACGCTCACTGAAAGTCTCCTTTACTGTGAAGCAGTTTGACTCTGAATTGATTTTTTGTCGCTCTCTGCTGGTAAAATGATGAACTACACTCTGATGTTCATGACTGGCTTTCATTAAATATGGAAAACATCCTTTATTTACTTCCTGTCACATAGAACTGATTGGATGAGAACCCTGATGATAAATACTCACACACTGTTAACCTCGCACTGATTCTGGGTCAATATCACATCAATAAGCAGATTTCCAAGTCCATAAGCTAACCTGGGGTCCAGGCGCATTCACATTGAAAAGGCGGAGTTTGCAGCATGTGACCAATCAGAAACATGGACAGGTCTGCTGACAGCAGAGCAGCTGATTTCACAAAGGAAGATCAAAGTGTGATATTATAAAATATGAAGAGCTTGAACACATCATACAGAGTGAAAGTAACAGCTGCTGCAGACAAAGCAGCAGTGTGAGTGTGTGAGAGGAGAAGAGCTGCACAGCAGTAAAGTGTAAATGGACTAGTTCTTATATAGTGCTTTTCTACTCAGTCTGAGCACTCAAAGCGCTTATATAACACGTTTACATTTACCCATTCATACAAGCACTTCCATGATTAACTAAGCCAAGTGCTTCAATTATCTAACATTCACACTCCAACGATTGCGTCAGAGAGCAACTTGGGGTGAAGTATCTTGCCCAAGGATACATTGGCATGCAGCCTGGAGTAGCCAGGAATTGAACCACTGACCTTCTGATCTGCTCTATATCCTGAGCTACAGCCACCCCAAGTGTGTGTTCTCTGAGTGCTGTGCTCACACTGGGATAGAGCTCTATAAATGCCTGTTGTGTCACTGATCACACTCACAGTCTACAGTCTCACAGCTCTATGATTAAGACACGAGATGGAGGATCTGACATCTGATTGTAAATGAAGAGTTTCTGTTGTTTCATAGACACTTTGAGCCTCATTCTTCCACCTGCAGCCCCAATAGAAGCTCAGCAGGTGGAAGGCTGAGGTGCTCTGATTCAGGATCAGATCTATTTTCAGGCTGACAGCAAACTCAAACTGTTTGAAACTTGCTTCCAGGAACAAGGAAAAAGTTTGTGTGGAAAAATCAGTTTGTTATTTGTGTTCATCAGAGAAAGAAAAACCTACAGACCCTGCTTCTACCTGCACACTGAGCTCTGTGGGCTCTTTGCACTAATGATGATGAAGCTGTTTTCCACAGAGCTGATTGGTCAGTAGTTGTAGGAACCTTCAGAGAACCTTCAGAGGATGTTCCCTGAAGGCTCTCTGAAGGTCGGTTTGTAGACTCTGAGGTTCTCACAGAACCTGAGAAAATGAAAGAGGTGAAACAAAGCAAAGTTTCATGGTTGTGTTTGAATTTCATGTGCAGTGTTGCAAATGTGAGCCATAAATGCAGTAATGCTCTGAAATCATAGAGATGTGTCTTAGAAGAACTCATGTGACTGAGGAGAGTTTGTTCCTCGGTTTGAAAGTCCTGAATGTGCTGTTGGACATTTGGACCTGTTATTTGTAGCTGTCCACTCAAACACAGCAGCTCAAACTGCTCCACCAAAGAAGGACCGCTCCTACTCGCACAGCAGCCTCATTATCACACCTGGATTTTTCCCACCGTGAAGTCCAGACGACTGCCGTGGAAGAGGTCCGTCTGTGGATCCCACACATCTACCTGTGACTCTCAGGTGTTCACAGAGGATCTGGAGGAGCCTCCCACCTTGGAATCTCATTTGGGAAAATTATTTGTCAGCATTGATTCTTTGGCTTGGGCAGCATTGTCACAGCCATACTGTGCTGTAAGTGAAGGTGTTTTCATGTGTGTGTGCTGAGCGCTGCGTCTGAACACCTGATAGTGACAAACATTCATTTGTTGGATAGAAATGACAGAAATGCTTCACTTGCATTGATTCAGTTTGTGGTGCGTTGGGTGGAATCTGGACGTGTTTCCAGAAACAGTCGGGAAATATAAAGCAGATATAAGAAGAAAGGCTTTGTGAGTCTGCTGGAATTTGATGACTAAAGAGAAAAAATGTGTGTTGCAAGTTGTGTAAGTATGGTGGCCCTGCTGCCCCTGCATAAGCTTTGTGCAATGCGCAGTACAATGTTTTTCCCATGTTAAAGCACAGAGCGTCAGCCGGGTGATCAGCTGACACTGTCAGGTTTGTAGCTGTGAGCGAGGCAGAGGACCCCAATACAGGACTCACAGAACAGCCCGTTCCAAGTACCATGTTTAACAAACTCTGAGTTTAAAAACAGACTCTGAGTTGATCAACTCTGAGATCGGCAACTCTGAGTTTCCTGCTCCGGAACAGCTGATCAGAGTTAGTTCAATCAGCTCTGAGTATGATCACCCTGATTTAGCGCGTGCGTGAGTAAGGAAAAAAAAGCCATCATCAATGGAGCTCTGATACCATGATTCACCATGGCAACAGGTCAATAAAGGGCGGAGCCTCCATTTTAATCCAATGGATGGAGGATCGCAGGTGTCAGTGTGGAGCATGACGAGTCACTGTAATCAGCCTGACCCACTCTGACGTCATCATAGACAGAATAAAGTTTGTTATAAAATATATCATTTCTTTTATAATGTCTGCTGTCATCATTTACACAACTTGAATCTCCATCAGATGAAGCTGAATCCTAATTTCACATTTAATTCATAAAATCTAATTATTGAGCCTGACGGACAAACTGCAGGAGACAGAAAGTGAAGATAAAACTGTGGAGAAACAGCTCAGACTGAGTTTACTGACCGACCTGTGTTAGAGACTGAGACAGCAGCAGATCCCCGGGGGCAGAGCTGACCTCAGGTCAGTTTGTATTTAATAAAAACTAGTTTTGCTGCAGTTTATGACAGTTCAGTTTATGGATATTTGTTTAAATAATTGTACAATAAAAATGGAATCTATTGATGGAATAGCAACCACACTTTAGTCATTTAAGATTCAAGATGATTTTATTGTCATTATACGTCAAGACATACAGTGAAATTACGCTCCAGAACACCCATCCAAGAACATAGAGACAAACACAAACAGGGGGGACAGGTGTCTGAGGTCGTGCAGCCGTTTTACCGGCACTACCTTTAGCAGGAAAACAGAAAGAGATACACTGGGATAGGTAGGTTAAAAAAAAAATCATCTCGTACTGTGTTCATTATGAACACCTTACGAGGTTCCAAAAAAACACCTCAGCAAAGCAGCAGCACATTTAAAGCCTGGAGAGCACTAGAGTGGGTAGGGGAGGGGCTGCCAGCGGAGATGAGCAGGATACTGTGATGGTCACACAGCTTCCAGACCAGCAGTTCATGATAATGCTCATGATAAGATGGTACAGTCAGCCTTGAATGCCAGGATACCAGTTCATACAGGTCACAGGGCGGGGGTGAAGAGCATCTGTTTACAAACATCTCCAGGAGACGATTTAGACAGACAGCATCTAAGACCGTCTGGGAGCCAAACTCCAAATACTGCAATTGTTTTGGTTCAGGCCATCATAACTATTTGCTGACAGAATTTACAGTTTTCTGGTTACCTCTCAAAGTCCAATCATCCAAATTTGGTTCTACTCCTCCACACAGAACAGACACTCCAACACTCCTAAAGATGTAATCCACTTCGATTCAGCTCCACTGAGTCTGACTGAGTTCGTACTGTTTCTGCATCCCTCATAGGCAGCCTTACTAGGGCCTGAACAGCTGCCCAGAAACCAGGTATCCCCAGGTCCAATTCCGGAAAACTCCTGGTATCAATATATATGCCACGTCCACACAGTGCAGCCAGGAACGTTATCTTCCATCCCCACAGGAATCCATAACATAACCAGCTGGGTGTGTAGCCGGGCCAGAGGAAAGAGGGTTCCCCTTCTCCCAATCTCCTCGTGATGAGAATTTGATCATCAGTAGTGTTGAGAGACCAGCTGACCAGATCCATAATTTAACTTCCAGTTTGGGGATGTGTGAAGGGACGCTCTAAGCAGCGAAGCAGCAAAAAGCAGGGGTAGATAGGGAAGGCTGGGGAGAAGAGGAAAATGTGTCCGTCTCCACCGAGAGCAGGAAAAAAGAAAAATTGAGGATTTCATTATTTCTGCCATTACTGGATAAAAATGAGATTTACACAAAAACTACTTTAGTGTTTCCAGTTTAACCATTTTAATCTGATCTAAGATCAGCTTCACTGATAGATGATGGCTCTCTGACAGCTTTCAGTTACTGTTAAAGGTCAGAGGTCAGTCATAGTTTCATAGCTGAAAACACTCAGAGCAGCTTTCCAGTGATGAATGTAAAGTTTTGCCAGTAAAGGCAAACATGATAAATGTCTCAGCTTTATAGGTTTTAAAATTCAGAGCATTTTGGGAGGATGAGACATTTTAATTAAAGAATGCAGATCGTGTCAGGAAAATGAATCCATTATGAACAGGTCCAGACTGGATGAGCTGGAAAGTAACTGGAGCCTGAACTGGATCTGGGCCTTATCGGGTCTGAATCCGTGATCCTGATCCATTTGGATCCTCCTGCTGTGAAGGTGGACTCGGACACGGTTTGCGGATCCGTTATAGAGCCGATCAGTGGCGCAAAAAGGGGGTATGCACTATATGCAATGCATAGGGGCGCCGCACAAGAGGGGGGCGCCAAAACGATGTGGGAAAATATTTCTGTAGTTGCATTTTCTGTATTTAACAGCTGTGCATATGACATGATCAATAACAGAGGCGCGGCGCTGATTATGCGCCCCTGCGCTCCTTCACCTCCCCTCCTCCTGTCCCCAAGACAGTCGTAAGTTATGTCATAGAAGTCTTGTATTTTATAAGTCCATGAATAAGTGATCTGCACACATGAACACAGTAAATGTTGAGAGGATGCGGATGGTGTGTGTGTGTGTGTGTGTGTGTGTATGTGTGTGTGTGTTCAGCTAGCGCTGGTCTGAGACGCCCTTTAGTCGGGCTGAGGATTTCACCTTCACTTTCGGAGCTCTGCTGTCTCTGCATTTAGCAAACAGGAGCCCCGCGGACTCCGCACCGGCTAGATCGCTGCTTTTATCGCTGCTTGCGCCTTTATTATTTCACTGCAATTTACAATCTACCACAGCAGGGAAAGTTCACAATGTGCACGTTTGATGTCCCTAAGGTCATGCGCGCACTTGATTTCGCGGCTACAGAAATCGAAATGACAACCAGCATGAATGAGGAGAAGTAAGAAGAAAAAACGAAGATCAAATGAAAATTTCAGGCATGATTTAACAGGAGTGGATCATCGCTGACAAGTTTTTTCCACGCCTCCATAGTCTGTGTGGTTTTACTCACTGTGCAGAGAATGGCAGCTGTTATTTTTTCCCTACATCAGCTGAAGCCACCAGAACGATCACTATAACCACAATCTGGTGGTAATCACACTATTGTGGTTTGGTTTGGTTTGTGCGATTGTTTGGTGCCGTTTCCTTCACTTTCTATGAAGTGACAGATTTCCACAGGCAGCTCATCGCACCTGTGTCACAGTAAAAAGTGCTGACTGATGTTTTATCCGCTGATCACTGATCAATCGGCAATACGGAAAACTGGTGCACAGTTCTTGGCCTGCCGGCAGCTGTTGCAGTGAGTGGGATTTGTAGTATAAGTGGTGGAAGCACATTTACCCACTGGCTATTAATAATAGCTATATGAAATCATCTTGCTGGCCGTATAAAATTAGATCGTGGGCCGGAAGTAGCCCGCAGGCCTTGAGTCTGATACATGTGACATAGAGAAAAACTGCAGTATGGAAGTTAAAATGTGCAGATGAAATTTCTGGCTAGGGTTGGGGGGGGGGGGGGGGGGGCGCCTAAAAACGTGTCCGCATACACCTCAGAAGTTATATAGCTGCGCCCCTGGCGCCGATGATCACAGATTTTGGTGATTTTCAGTGGAAAATATGTGGAAATTCATACTCTGAATTTCAGGCATTGTAACTTTCAAAATGACATCATTTAAGTCACTTTAAATCCATTTAGTTCAGTTTTCAAGTCTTCAAATATTTCAGCCTCATCTTCACTCAAACATTCACATCATCTTCTGATCCAGACATGTTTCCATCCACAGTGTGTTCTGTGTCAGCAGCTTCATCCAGATCAGTGTGATGTAACAGTGATGCTACAGTAACTACAGTAAATGTTTCAGAGGAACTGACTGACAGTCTGACAGCTGCCTCATTATGAATCCATGACATCATCGCTGTCTCCGTCCTTACAGCCTGTTGACGAGTGAACGACTGTAAAAGCTTCATGTTACAAAAATAACAAACTAACGTCTAACTGGGATTTCAGCGCTTGTAGAAACATAAACGTCTGCAGATGAATTCGCTCCTCTGACGCTCTGACAGCCAGTTTATGAAGGAGGAAATGAATCAGTGTCAGACAGGTGGTTCAGGTGCAGCAGGAGGGGCGGAGTCAGAGAGACACTCAGAGGTTGTTGGATAAAACCTGCCAGGTTAGGGTTACAGAGTCTGTTACCATGGTAACTGACTCAGAGATGGAGTTTAGCTCTTCCTGGAACTGAAAACCTGAGTTTCCTCATTTTAGGGTTAACAAACTCAGAGTTGGAGCTAAACCTGCTTCTATGGAATAGAGCCCTGATCACATTTTTTATTTATTTATTCTTTGGGGGCAATCATACAGTAATCATGCGGTCCCGTCCCTGAAGCTGCAGGGACGTGTTAAGATGCTTCTTTGTGTCGCAGAGAAAGGCCGACTCACACAGCCAGCTTTCATCCCGGAGCCCTGCCGAGTCTTTTACTTTACATTTTATGAATTTGACAGATTTCCTCAGGTAGCTCATCACACCTGTGTAAACTGCCGGTGACTTAAACCTTTGCCTCTTATAAAGTTCAGTGTCTGTGTTTATGGTGCTTATGGTGCTTATGGTCTTCAAGACTTTGCTGCTCAGCATTTCCTGGTGTGCTCCTGGGTCCTGCTCCTGTATGATCAACAGCTTAAATGGCCCTGTGAGGGGTATATGGGAAGCCATAGCACATAGACTACACTGACTGATATCTGATGATCCCTGGCTTCTGGACTCTTGCCCACCTTAATTAAGAGCTTTGTTACAGAACTAATCCATTTGGATGCATCTGATTCTTCCTCTGGGACTCCTGAAAAGACCGTAAAAACAAGGACTGTGTTTTTGGAGACTGCCGATAAAGACTGTATACTCTAAGAGTGAGACTGTTGTTAATAAACTGGCCAGTGAAGAGACTGTGAGCTATGCTCCTGCGAGGCACCCACACCTGTTGTGTTTCCATGGGTGGGAATGGACAAGGACACATAACAAATATTTTAAAATTCTTTGTTGAGGATTCTTCGCAGACAGTGGCCGCCTGAAGTTTGGAATTCAGAGAATGACCAAATAACAGGTTTCCTACTTTGTGATACTTTGCCAATACTCATCTGTACTCACATCACAATAAAATTAGAAAGGACACCAAATCTAAATACCAATAAAACCTCAGAGAGTTGCAAACTGTTGTTTGGTGTCACTTTAAAAATGTTTTGTAATAATGGCAGAGTTTATTCTTTAATCTTTGAGATTCGAGGTCCAAGTCCAGTGAACAGCACACTTCTGTCTTCAGAGCACCTGAAGCTGCCTGCTCAGAATGAGTCAGCATGTTTGTTTCTTACTGACGGCTCCAGGACTGAGTACAAACAGCACACACACCTGATGTGGAGCCAGAGGACTGTGAGGAACAAATTGCTGCATTTGACTAAAGGTGTGGTGGAATGGAGGGGGAGGCAGCAGGTGGGGTCACAGCAGAAGTCTTGGCAGAACAGTCGTGCTGATGAACATCATCCCCGAGGCACCCAACAGAAAAAGCAAATCAAAGTTACTCTCACATTAAATATGGGAAAAGTCTAGAAAATGTTTAGAGAATCAGATCCAGAGAAAGTCAGGCTGTTAGCACCTGAAGAACGGCTAAAACTGGAGGATAAAAATAAAAATAAAACCCTTCTCCTCCCCCCATTTTCAGGAGGCCTGAGTATACCATAATGGACTTCTAACAGGGAACCAAAAAAGGTCATAAATGGCTCCAACGTCTTCAAACTTCAGTGAACCAGAAGAATATTTTGGCCTGTTTTAAAAGCTCTTAGGACAGAGCCTACAGATGCAGCCACTTAAAATTGCGGCTCATAGCCGGCTGCCAGCTGGCTGGAAGTCCCCCTCCTTCTTCATGACCACGCCCCTTTCCTTCAATTGCAGAGTGTCACCAAGACATGGCGCTTTCTTCACAAAAACTTTAATTTCTGTGATTCACAAATGTTTTGTTAACATTTCATTCTGAAGTATTTTCACTGTCTAAAACAAAGCTGCAACCAATGGTGGAACAGTTTCTGAAAATCTAAAATAGATGGATACATTTTTAGTCAGCATGACCTTTCACACATTTTCCACTGCAAATCACCAAACATTCTTTTCATCAATTTATTTCTGTGAATGCAATAAGTAAGTAAATATATATATATATATATATATATATATATATATATTTTTAAAGTAGCTCTGCGCTGAGCAATCCAAGGTAGGTAAGCTCATAATGTGTCATCGGCACTAATTTGAACACCCGCCGCCTCCTCCCTCTTCTGGTCCTTGGTGTCAAACCTGATTTGCATGACAGCATTGTCCCAACTGTCCTTCCACCATCAGACAGATGTGCCTCCTCAGAAATGTGTACTGAAGATAAACTGAGTGATGCACATGAAGCCTGCTTTTTGGAATACAGTTTTTTTTAAGCCACTTAAAAATGAACTATGAATAACTCAAAAATGGCACTTAACAATGGGTCTTATAGAGTGATGAGCACAAATTGGGAATTTTTGTTCAAATTATCATCAATGTGTACAGAGGAGATCAGGAGGGAGGTGCAACAGTGAGCGTTTACAGCTGTCTGTAAAACACAGTGCAGGTTCTGTCATGGTTTGGGGCTGCATTTCATCCACTGGTGCTGAGATCTTGTCAAAAATCATTTATCAGCACAGAAAAGTCCCAAATACACTGGCACTGCAGTAAAAGCATACCTGGATAGAAACACACAATGGAACACTAACAGTCATGGATTGGCCTCCCCAGAGCCCAGACTTCAACAGTACTGAAGCAGTGTGGGAGCATCCTGACAGTGAATGCAACAACAGGCAGAAACATCCAAAGAAGAGCTTTGGATGACCTTCAAGAAGCCTGGAGAACTGTTCCTGAAGACTCCTTCAGGAATTACAGAAAGCTGCCTCAGAGAGATCAGACTGTGCTGAACAATAAAGGGGGTCATACCAAATACTGACTTTTAACCCTATGAACTGCATTCATGTATGTTTGTACTTTTCAATAAATGGCTGCACCTCTTTCTTATAAAATATAGAAATAGAAATGAGATATTTTGGCACAGTACTGAACCACCAAATTAAAGTAAATTAGACCGGGGCTAACTTTATGGACGTGGGGGCAGGGAAATGGTCTGTGTGATGTGAATGGCGCTTTCCAGAAAACGGGATGTTTGAAGACCACCAATAAAATGCTTTGTGAATTCTGTAAATTTAAGGTTTTTTTCAACTTAACATTCAGTGTTTTGTGGTTTGCTTTTTGCTGTTGAGAGAGTTTCTCCAGAGTAGACTCCATGCTCTCACTATTGCCCCAAGTTAACAAGAATGGTCTGCGTGTCAAAGTGTTGGAGTTTTCCTGAATGCATCCAGAAGTTTTCTGACTGGATTTTAAAAGTTGCATTCAACCAGAAATTTCTACAGACACAGAGATGGGGTGTCGGGGAGCTTCTTGTCTGCAGGAAGTGTTTTATTTCACAATTCATCAGTAATTGAAGAAAATAAGAACAACCCCAGGTTTGTTTTCAGCACTGTAGCCAGGCTGACAAAGAGTCAGAGCTCTGTAGAGCCGAGTATTCCTTTCACTTTAACTAGCAGTAACATCATGGACTTCTTCCCAAATAAAATTTTAAACATTAGAGAAAAAATTATAACATCTCAAAGACTTATCTTCATGTTCGGCTGTTTTCAGCACTGATGGTATTTGTTTAGACTCTCTCTGATTGATCTTTCTGAGTTATCTTCAATAGTTACTTCCTCCAAACCACCAACGTGTTTATTAGACCCCATTCCAACAAGACTGCTCAAAGAAGTCCTTCCTTTAATTAATGCTTCAATTTTAAATATGATCAATCTGTCTTTATTAGTTGGTTATGCACCACAGATCTTCAAGGTGGCAGTCATTTAACTATTACTTAAAAAGCCATCACTGACCCAGCTGTCTTAGCTAATTATAGGCCAATCTCCAACCTTCCTTTTCTCTCAAAGATTCTTGAAAGAGTAGTTGTAAAACAGCTAACTGATCATCTGCAGAGGAACGGTTTATTTGAAGAGTTTCAGTCAGGTTTCAGAATTCATCACAGTACAGAAACAGCATTAGTGAAGGTTACAAATGATCTTCTTACAGCCTCTGACAGTGGACTCATCTCTGTTCTTGTCCTGTTGGACCTCAGTGCAGCTTTGATACTGTTGACCATAACATTTTATTACAGAGATTAGAGCATACTATAGGTATTAAAGGTACTGCACTGCAGTGGTTTGAATCATATTTATCTAATAAACTTCAATTTGTTCATGTAAATGGGGAGTCTTCTTCACACACTAAGAGTTGGAGTTCCACAGGGTTCTGTGCTAGGACCAATTTTATTTACACTATACATGCTTCCCTTAGGCAGTATTATTAGAAAGCATTGCATACATTTTCATTCTTATGCAGATGATACTCAGCTTTAGCTATCCTTGAAGCTGTCATGGTGGCCGGTGGAAAAACAGACCCAGGTGCAGAGGCAACAGTTCACAGAAGACAGAGCTTTTATTTCAGAAAATAAATGTATAATAAAAAACAGGTGAGAGATGAATGTTTCCGGCAAGCACGGAGAGTCTGAAAAAAGAAAGCAAACAGAGTCAGGCAGGAATTGACTAACTAAAAAGGTGATGGTCTGGGGGTTAGGTAAGGAGGCTTACTCAGAAACTCGGGTTTTAAGGTCTGGTCGGGGACGTGGCTGGCGGAGTGAGTCGGGGCCGAGGAGGTCTGAGGGTAGTAGTGGCCAGATTAGTTTTCATGGGCATTTAGAGATATAATAATCTTGTTATTCAACTTTCACAGCTTTGAGAACATACGTGCATAACATATGTCTCTGATAGTTTTGCTAAAACTGCACGTATGTAGGTAAAAGTTGATGAGAGAGACGTCACGGCGCCTCTGCTTCTAGAGTACTGGAATGAAGCCAGATCATCTAAAATTAGGGCTTTAGCGTAGTAGGTAGTAACCAAGATTGCCCATGTACATGTAATTCTTCTGATTCTTCAATATATTAAATGTTTTAAATAAGAACTAAAGTGTTTAAAAGTTCTTTCTTCACAATTAAACAAACACGTGACAAAAAACGACCCGAAAATTTCCAGCTGACACGTCCCATTTCAAAATAAAAGTTCACGGAAACTAACAGTTTTGAATCATTTATCACAACATGGAAATAAAAGATTTGTTAAAAATACTGCGATTCAGGCCAGGCTGTCAAACTGGGTTTCAATAGTGTCACACTAGAAAACCCAATAACTGAAATGCCAGACATATATGAAGTGCCAAGCATGCCAAAATGAAATAAGTAAATACATCACTAAACATTTAATTACATGTGTCATTAATTAATTAAACTTGGAAATAAATTATTAACTACATTATTATTAAATCCAGACAGGGTGTCTGTTGCTTCACTGAGATCAGCCACAGACAGAGTGTAGGAGTAAATATGTGAAATGACTCTGCTCTGTGTTTTTGTGATGACACAAAAACATCTTTTCCACTCATGCTTAGTGGTTGTGTGTTTATCAATAAATGCTGTCATCCAACCACTAAGCATGAGTGGAAAAGATGTTTTTGTGTCATCATTCATATTCTCTGAAAAAAGGCCAAGAAAGCAATGATGTAATCATCACACACGAGCCTTATTTGGTTTGGAACATATCCAACAGCGTCAAGATAAAAAGCATTACAAAATTATGTTCACAGTGTTTCAACAACAGCAGCAGCTGTTTTACGTGCAGTCTGCGCACACGCAAAAAGGCGGAGCTGTTAGCGAGGCGGTGAGCTCGGATGGAGCGAAAGGAAACGTTTTTCTGGCGTCCAAAGCAGCAGCGCTTTTTCCTGCAACCACCTTAAAACCTTTACTTTGAAACAGCTGGAGGTCCTTCATCAACCACCTGATCAGTCAGTGCCAACGTGAAGAACAGAGAACTTTGTAGCTGCTCCATCCACCGCTGTTTGTTTCACACAGCAAAGAAACTGCAGTATGGAAGTTAAAATATGCAGACGGATTGTTGATACAAAACAAGTATTTCTAATCAGATCACTCGATTAATCAATGGAATAATCGATATTTGCAACCCTTTTTTGCTGTACTGCTTTCACTATACTGTATGAATAATCTCCATCTCCTGTAACATTGAGTTGATGAGGACTGCCAGAGTCTGGCTGGCTCAGAGGTTCTCGCACACCTTGCAGTTGTATTTTATGTTAAAATGTTAAAATATTCATATATTAATTTTGAAAGAGGAATTCTAATTTTTTTATGCTAGTTTTAATTTTATTCTACTTTACATTAAAAAAAAGCTAATGCAAACCAACCCATTTGTGGTATATTTTATTCACTAACCCAATGAGAATCAATAAGAGAATCGAGAAGGAATCTAATCGATAAATTCTTACCAATTCCCATCCCTACCTGCATGCAAAGTGGTTGGTGCACCATCTGTCTGTGTGTGAAGTATATAATGAGCTCTTGGTTTTCCTAACATTCAGTATTTGATTGTTGACTTCACACCACACTATTAATCTGCTGACCTCATCTCTGTAGGCTGACTCATCATTGTTAGTGATCAGTCCTGCCACTGTTGTGTCACCTGCAAACTTGATGATGTTATTTGCAGGGTGAGAGGGCATGCAGTCATATGTGTAGAGGGAGTAGAGGATGGGATTAATTACACAACCTTGTGGTACTCCTGTGCTGAGGGTCAGGGTGGGGGAGATATGTGGGCCAAGTCTTACAGTCTGTGGGCGGTTACTGAGAAACTCTTCTGTCCACAGACACAGCTGGTTAGTCAGTACAAGGCTGTGTAGTTTTGTGACCAGCCTGCTTGGGATGATGGTGCTAAAAGCAGAGCTGTAGTCTATAAACATCATTCTGACATATGTCACCGTCGACTCCAGGTGGGTTAAGGTTGTGCGTGGGATGGAGTTTATGGCATTTTCGGTGGATCTATTTGACTTGTAGGTATACTGATGCTGATCTAGGAGAGGAGAGAGGGAGGACTTAATGTGCAGCAGAACCATCTTTCAAAGCACTTTGAGATGATGGGCATCAGGGCAACTGGTCTGTAGTCATTAAGGCAACTGATATTGATCTGCTTGGGCACCGGGATGATGGTTGTTGTTTTGAGGCAGGCTGGAACAACAGCGTGCACCAGCTAGAGATTGAAGATTTCCGTGAATATCTTGGCGAGCTGGTGAACACAGTCTTTGAGCACCCTGCCGGGGATCCCATCCGGGCCTGTTGCTTGATGCTCAGAGGCATGCGTTTGACACTTGGTGGGAATATTTCTAGGATTTTTTTTTGTCTTTTATTTAGATGGCACTAATTTTCGCATTGAAGCAGGGGTGGTATAATGGTCACATATTGAAAAGCTGGAACAAAACAGGATGTGCATCATTCCCCTAAAAGTGTAATTTCTGCTAGTGTGGGACTGCAAGCACTGAAAGTGAAAGTCTGTTTCTAATTTGATTGTTGTTTTCTCGACTGTTTCAAGACACAGCAGTAAAAATCAGAGGCTGATTTAGTCACAACACCAAGGAAGAAGGAGCAGGGCTTTATAGAGGCTGACCTCCAAGGAAAATTACTGACCTCACTTTGAAAGCCCTCCACACTAATTTTAGGTGCCACGGACACAAAGCTTTTTGTTTTAATACTTTTTATTTTTAAACCAGGCCTTATCAATGAGAATATTCACACGTGAATAAACACAGCCACTTTGAGAAGAGTCTGACTTGAGCGTCTAACTGGTCACAGTGATGTTTTCAATGAACCTTTACTGCGATCTTCCCTTTCCTTGTCCTGTAGTTCCCTAAAGTTTCAAAGCCTGTTATAAAATCCTAAGAACACTCAAAGTGGTTCCTGCTCTTACTGACCAGAAAGATTTAAGTGATGGACACAAAACTCAAGGCTCTACTTTTGAATGTTTTAAGAGCAGCCCAGTTTTGAGGAGAATCTCACTGTGCCCGACCCACCTGGGGTAAAAAATGATCATAAAGGTACTGACGATTCTTCCCCATGACTTCATTTAGTGTGATTGCAGCAAGTTTTGATTGAAAAAAACTGGTATGTGAGAGAGAGACACGTGTATATAGGTACATATATGTATGTATGTCATCATAAAGATTACAACAAGTTCAATGTCCTGCTGAAGGGCACTTCAGGAAAACAGCACAGGAGGAGACATGGACAGAAACAAAATATTAACTTTAGTAGTTTTTTATTTTGAAGTATTGCTTTTTTACATCATCACTGGAGATTTTGCCAATCCAAAATATTGATAGGTTATCTTACATTCAGACCTGGACAAATAAAGATAGAAAAAACAAAAAACAGCCAACTTGGCATTTGTGCAAGTTTATGTTTGTGATGGAGACAAACTATTAAGGCCTTGTTCTATGCAAAAATACATTTTACATTATAGTATTAGTCAAATGAACAGGATTCTCCATCACTTG
Source organism: Amphilophus citrinellus (assembly GCA_013435755.1). NCBI lineage: Eukaryota > Metazoa > Chordata > Actinopteri > Cichliformes > Cichlidae > Amphilophus > Amphilophus citrinellus. The sequence continues at coordinate 26,202 of JACBYM010000831.1, forward strand.
GAAAGAAAATGCACGGTTGTTTGAGTGGGATTAGATGATTTTTAGGTTTGGTTAGAAATTATATTCAATTTAATCTCAATTAAGATCTATTTTATTTATATAGAACCAATTCAAAACAAGAGTTCTCAAGGTGCATTATACTACAAGGTAAAGACCCTGGAGTATAAGACAGAAAAACCCAACAATCAAACGACCCCCTATGAGCAGCACTTGGCAACGGTGGGAAGGAAAAACTCCCTTTTAACAGGAAGAAACCTCCAGCAGAACCAGGCTCAGGGAGGGGCAGTCATCTGCTGCGACCGGTTGGGGGGTGAGGGGCCAGAGAAAAGAGAAAGACGAGCCGACAGACAGACAGGGAGGGAGGTAGGTGGAGAGGAAGATAGTGAGGTATAGGAGTGAGGGACATAAGTATGAAAACAGCAGGGCAAAAAAACATGCAAACAGGGCGATAAATAAGAAGAATGGGAGGGCGACTGAAAAATATAGGGAATGAAGAAGGAGATAGGGACAAAGATACGGCTGAAGGGAGAAAGGCAAGGAGTGAGAATGGAGATAGTAAAGGAGAAGAGAAAGGAGACACTACAGAAGATGAGAATGGAGACAGAGAAGAAAGCGAGAAAACAACCTGGAGAAAAAAAAAAAAGGGAGACTGGAGAACAAAAAATGGACATGAGAAAAAACCTGGAGAAGAAAAAGTACATGATAAAACAACCTAGAGGGGGAAAAAAAGGGAGACTGGAGAAAAATTAAAAAAAGGACATGACAAAACAACATGGAGAAACAAAAAAAAAAGAACATGACAAAACAACCTGGAGAAACAAAAAAAAGTACATGATAAAACAACCAAAAAAGAGAGGACATGATAAAATAACCTGGAAAAGAAAAAGTACATGATAAAACAACCTAGAGGGAAAAAGAAGGGAGACTGGAGAAAAATTTAAAAAAAGGACATGACAAAACAACCTGGAGAAACAAAAAAGACATGACAAAACAACCTGGAGAAACAAAAAAGACATGATAAAACAACCTGGAGAAAAAAAAAAAATACATGACAAAACAACCTGGAAAAAAAAAAAAAAAGCGTGATAAAACAACCTGAAGGGAAAAAAAGAAAGACTGGAGAAGAAAAAAACAAAGAACATGAGAAAACAACCTGGACTACAAAAAAAAAAGGACATGACAAAACAACCTGGAGAAACAAAAAAGGACATGACAAAACAACCTGGAGAAACAAAAAAAAAGGACATGACAAAACAACCTGGAGTGAAAAAAAAGGACATGAGAAAAAAAAAACAAAAAAAATGCATGACAAAATAACCTGGAGAAGAAAAAGGACGTGAGAAAACAACCTGAAGTGAAAAAAGAAAGACTAGAGAAGAAAAAAACAAAGGACATGAGAAAACAACTTGGAGAAACAAAAAAAGACATGACAAAACAACCTGGAGAAACAAAAAAAAAGGACATGACAAAACAACCTGGAGAAACAAACAAAAAAAAAGACATGACAAAACAACCTGGAGAAACAAACAAAAAAAAAAGGACATGACAAAACAACCTGGACTACAAAACAAAGGACATGACAAAACAACCTGGACTACAAAACAAAAGACATGACAAAACAACCTGGAGAAACAAAAAAAAGTACATGATAAAACAACCAAAAAAGAGAGGACATGATAAAATAACCTGGAAAAGAAAAAGTACATGATAAAACAACCTAGAGGGAAAAAGAAGGGAGACTGGAGAAAAATTTAAAAAAAGGACATGACAAACCTGGAGAAACAAAAAAGACATGATAAAACAACCTAGAGAAACAAAAAGGGACATGATAAAACAACCTGGAGAAACAAAAAAGACATGATAAAACAACTTGGAGAAAAAAAAAAAAATACATGACAAAACAACCTGGAAAAAAAAAAAAAAAAAAAGCGTGATAAAACAACCTGAAGGGAAAAAAAGAAAGACTGGAGAAGAAAAAAACAAAGAACATGAGAAAACAACCTGGACTACAAAAAAAAAAGTACATGACAAAACACCTGGAGAAACAAAAAAGGACATGACAAAACAACCTGGAGAAACAAAAAAAAAGGACATGACAAAACAACCTGGAGTGAAAAAAAAGGACATGAGAAAAAAAAAACAAAAAAAATGCATGACAAAATAACCTGGAGAAGAAAAAGGACGTGAGAAAACAACCTGAAGTGAAAAAAGAAAGACTGGAGAAGAAAAAAACAAAGGACATGAGAAAACAACTTGGAGAAACAAAAAAAGACATGACAAAACAACCTGGAGAAACAAAAAAAAAGGACATGACAAAACAACCTGGAGAAACAAAAAAAAAAAGGACATGACAAAACAACCTGGAGAAACAAAAAAATATATGAGAAAACTTGGAGAAACAAAAAAAGACATGACAAAACAACCTGGAGAAACAAAAAAATATATGAGAAAACTTGGAGAAACAAAAAGGGACATGACAAAACAACCTGGAGAAACAAAAAAAAAAAAAAGGACATGACAAACCAACCTGGAGAAACAAAAAAAAAAGGACATGACAAAACAACCTGGACTACAAAACAAAGGACATGATAAAACAACCTGGAGAAACAAAAAAGGACATGACAAACCAACCTGGAGAAACAAAAAAAAAAGGACATGACAAAACAACCTGGAGAAACAAAAAAAAAAGGACATGACAAAACAACCTGGACTACAAAACAAAGGACATGATAAAACAACCTGGAGAAACAAAAAAGGACATGACAAAACAACCTGGAGAAACAAAAAAAAGGACATGACAAACCAACCTGGAGAAACAAAAAAAAAATACATGACAAAAAAACCTGGAGAAGAAAAAGGACATGAAAAAACCTGGAGAACCAAAAAAAAAGACATGACAAAACAACTTGGACTACAAAACAAAGGACATGATAAAACAACCTGGAGAAAAAAAAAGGACATGATAAAACAACCTGAAGTGAAAAAAAGAAAGACTGGAGGAGAAAAAAAACAAAGGACATGATAAAACAACCTGGAGTGAAAAAAAAAGGACATGAGAAAAAAACCAAAAAAAATACATGACAAAAAAACCTGGAGAAGAAAAAGGACATGAGTAAACAACCTGGAGAAACAAAAAAAAAAAAAAAAGGACATGACAAAACAACCTGGAGAAACAAAAAAAAAAAAAAGGACATGACAAAACAACCTGGACTACAAAACAAAGGACATGATAAAACAACCTGGAGAAAAAAAAAAGGACATGACAAACCAACCTGGAGAAACAAAAAAAAAAAAAAGGACATGACAAACCAACCTGGAGAAACAAAAAAAAAAGGACATGACAAACCAACCTGGAGAAACAAAAAAAAAATACATGACAAAAAAACCTGGAGAAGAAAAAGGACATGAAAAAACCTGGAGAAACAAAAAAAAAAGGACATGACAAAACAACTTGGACTACAAAACAAAGGACATGATAAAACAACCTGGAGAAAAAAAAAGGACATGATAAAACAACCTGAAGTGAAAAAAAGAAAGACTGGAGGAGAAAAAAAACAAAGGACATGATAAAACAACCTGGAGTGAAAAAAAAGGACATGAGAAAAAAACCAAAAAAAATACATGACAAAAAAACCTGGAGAAGAAAAAGGACATGACTAAACAACCTGGAGAAACAAAAAAAAAAAAAGGACATGACAAAAAAACCTGGAGAAACAAAAAAAAAGGACATGACAAAACAACCTGGACTACAAAACAAAGGACATGATAAAACAACCTGGAGAAACAAAAAAGGACATGACAAACCAACCTGGAGAAACAAAAAAAAAGGACATGACAAACCAACCTGGAGAAACAAAAAAAAAATGCATGACAAAAAAACCTGGAAACAAAAAAAAAATACATGACAAAAAAACCTGGAGAAGAAAAAGGACATGAAAAAACCTGGAGAACCAAAAAAAAAGACATGACAAAACAACTTGGACTACAAAACAAAGGACATGATAAAACAACCTGGAGAAAAAAAAAAGGACATGATAAAACAACCTGAAGTGAAAAAAAGAAAGACTGGAGGAGAAAAAAAACAAAGGACATGATAAAACAACCTGGAGTGAAAAAAAAGGACATGAGAAAAAAACCAAAAAAAATACATGACAAAAAACCTGGAGAAGAAAAAGGACATGACTAAACAACCTGGAGAAACAAACAAAAAAAAAAGGACATGACAAAAAACCTGGAGAAACAAAAAAAAAAAAAGGACATGACAAAACAACCTGGACTACAAAACAAAGGACATGATAAAACAACCTGGAGAAACAAAAAAGGACATGACAAACCAACCTGGAGAAACAAAAAAAAAGGACATGACAAACCAACCTTGAGAAACAAAAAAAAAATACATGACAAAAAAACCTGGAGAAGAAAAAGGACATGAAAAAACCTGGAGAAACAAAAAAAAAGGACATGACAAAAAAACTTGGACTACAAAACAAAGGACATGATAAAACAACCTGGAGAAAAAAAAAGGACATGATAAAACAACCTGAAGTGAAAAAAAGAAAGACTGGAGGAGAAAAAAAACAAAGGACATGATAAAACAACCTGGAGTGAAAAAAAAGGACATGAGAAAAAAAACCAAAAAAAATACATGACAAAAAAACCTGGAGAAGAAAAAGGACATGAAAAAACCTGGAGAAACAAAAAAAAGGACATGACAAAACAACTTGGACTACAAAACAAAGGACATGATAAAACAACCTGGAGGAAAAAAAAAGGACATGATAAAACAACCTGAAGTGAAAAAAAGAAAGACTGGAGGAGAAAAAAAACAAAGGACATGATAAAACAACCTGGAGTGAAAAAAAAGGACATGAGAAAAAAAACCAAAAAAAATACATGACAAAAAACCTGGAGAAGAAAAGGACATGACTAAACAACCTGGAGAAACAAAAAAAAAAAAAGGACATGACAAAACAACCTGGAGAAACAAAAAAAAAAAGGACATGACAAAACAACCTGGACTACAAAACAAAGGACATGATAAAACAACCTGGAGAAAAAAAAAAAGGACATGACAAACCAACCTGGAGAAACAAAAAAAAAAAAAAAGGACATGACAAACCAACCTGGAGAAACAAAAAAAAAAAGGACATGACAAACAACCTGGACTACAAAACAAAGGACATGATAAAACAACCTGGAGAAACAAAAAAGGACATGAAAACCAACCTGGAGAAACAAAAAAAAAGGACATGACAAACCAACCTGGAGAAACAAAAAAAAAATACATGACAAAAAAACCTGGAGAAGAAAAAGGACATGAAAAAACCTGGAGAACCAAAAAAAAAGACATGACAAAACAACTTGGACTACAAAACAAAGGACATGATAAAACAACCTGGAGAAAAAAAAAGGACATGATAAAACAACCTGAAGTGAAAAAAAGAAAGACTGGAGGAGAAAAAAAACAAAGGACATGATAAAACAACCTGGAGTGAAAAAAAAGGACATGAGAAAAAAACCAAAAAAATACATGACAAAAAAACCTGGAGAAGAAAAAGGACATGACTAAACAACCTGGAGAAACAAAAAAAAAGGACATGACAAAACAACTTGGACTACAAAACAAAGGACATGATAAAACAACCTGGAGAAAAAATAAGGACATGATAAAACAACCTGAAGTGAAAAAAGAAAGACTGGAGGAGAAAAAAAACAAAGGACATGATAAAACAACCTGGAGTGAAAAAAAAGGACATGAGAAAAAAACCAAAAAAAATACATGACAAAAAAACCTGGAGAAGAAAAAGGACATGAAAAAACCTGGAGAACCAAAAAAAAAGACATGACAAAACAACTTGGACTACAAAACAAAGGACATGATAAAACAACCTGGAGAAAAAAAAAGGACATGATAAAACAACCTGAAGTGAAAAAAAGAAAGACTGGAGGAGAAAAAAAACAAAGGACATGATAAAACAACCTGGAGTGAAAAAAAAGGACATGAGAAAAAAAACCAAAAAATACATGACAAAAAAACCTGGAGAAGAAAAAGGACATGACTAAACAACCTGGAGAAACAAAAAAAAAAAAAGGACATGACAAAAAAAACCTGGAGAAACAAAAAAAAAAGGACATGACAAAACAACCTGGACTACAAAACAAAGGACATGATAAAACAACCTGGAGAAACAAAAAGGACATGACAAACCAACCTGGAGAAACAAAAAAAAAGGACATGACAAACCAACCTGGAGAAACAAAAAAAAAAATACATGACAAAAAAACCTGGAGAAGAAAAAGGACATGAAAAAACCTGGAGAAACAAAAAAAAAGGACATGACAAAAAAACTTGGACTACAAAACAAAGGACATGATAAAACAACCTGGAGAAAAAAAAAGGACATGATAAAACAACCTGAAGTGAAAAAAAGAAAGACTGGAGGAGAAAAAAAACAAAGGACATGATAAAACAACCTGGAGTGAAAAAAAAGGACATGAGAAAAAAAACCAAAAAAAATACATGACAAAAAAACCTGGAGAAGAAAAAGGACATGAAAAAACCTGGAGAAACAAAAAAAAGGACATGACAAAACAACTTGGACTACAAAACAAAGGACATGAGAAAAAAACCAAAAAAAATACATGACAAAAAAACCTGGAGAAGAAAAAGGACATGACTAAACAACCTGGAGAAAAAAAAAAAAAAAAAAAGGACATGACTAAACAACCTGGAGAAAAAAAAAAAAAAAAAAGGACATGACAAAACAACCTGGAGAAACAAAAAAAAAAAGGACATGACAAAACAACCTGGACTACAAAACAAAGGACATGATAAAACAACCTGGAGAAAAAAAAAAAGGACATGACAAACCAACCTGGAGAAACAAACAAACAAAAAAAGGACATGACAAACCAACCTGGAGAAACAAAAAAAAAAAGGACATGACAAAACAACCTGGACTACAAAACAAAGGACATGATAAAACAACCTGGAGAAACAAAAAAAGGACATGACAAACCAACCTGGAGAAACAAAAAAAAAGGACATGACAAACAACCTGGAGAAACAAAAAAAAAATACATGACAAAAAACCTGGAGAAGAAAAAGGACATGAAAAAACCTGGAGAACCAAAAAAAAAGACATGACAAAACAACTTGGACTACAAAACAAAGGACATGATAAAACAACCTGGAGAAAAAAAAAAGACATGATAAAACAACCTGAAGTGAAAAAAAGAAAGACTGGAGGAGAAAAAAAACAAAGGACATGATAAACAACCTGGAGTGAAAAAAAGACATGAGAAAAAAAACCAAAAAAAATACATGACAAAAAAACCTGAGAAGAAAAGGACATGACTAAACACCTGGAGAAACAAAAAAAAAGGACATGACAAAACAACTTGGACTACAAAACAAAGGACATGATAAACAACCTGGAGAAAAAAATAAGGACATGATAAAACAACCTGAAGTGAAAAAAAGAAAGACTGGAGGAGAAAAAAAACAAAGGACATGATAAACAACCTGGAGTGAAAAAAAAGGACATGAGAAAAAAACCAAAAAAAAATACATGACAAAAAACCTGGAGAAGAAAAAGGACATGAAAAAACCTGGAGAACCAAAAAAAAGACATGACAAACAACTTGGACTACAAAACAAAGGACATGATAAAACAACCTGGAGAAAAAAAAAGGAATGAATAAACAACCTGAAGTGAAAAAAAGAAAGACTGGAGGAGAAAAAAAACAAAGGACATGATAAAACAACCTGGAGTGAAAAAAAAGGACATGAGAAAAAAACCAAAAAAAATACATGACAAAAAAACCTGGAGAATGAAAAAGGACATGACTAAACAACCTGGAGAACAAAAAAAAAAAAAGGACATGACAAAAAAAACCTGGAGAAACAAAAAAAAAAGGACATGACAAAACAACCTGGACTACAAAACAAAGGACATGATAAAACAACCTGGAGAAACAAAAGGACATGACAAACCAACCTGGAGAAACAAAAAAAAGGACATGACAAACCAACCTGGAGAAACAAAAGAAAATACATGACAAAAAAACCTGGAGAAGAAAAAGGGACATGAAAAACCTGGAGAAACAAAAAAAAGGACATGACAAACAACTTGGACTACAAAACAAAGGACATGATAAACAACCTGGAGAAAAAAAAAGGACATGATAAAACAACCTGAAGTGAAAAAAAGAAAAGACTGGAGGAGAAAAAAAGACAAAGGACATGATAAAAAACAACCTGGAGTGAAAAAAAAGGACATGAGAAAAAAACCAAAAAAAATACATGACAAAAAAAACCTGGAGAATAAAAAGGACATGACTAAACAACCTGGAGAAACAAAAAAAAAAAAAGGACATGACAAAAAAACCTGGAGAAACAAAAAAAAAGGACATGACAAAACAACCTGGACTACAAAACAAAGGACATGATAAAACAACCTGGAGAAACAAAAAAGGACATGACAAACCACCTGGAGAAACAAAAAAAAAAGGACATGACAACCAACCTGGAGAAACAAAAAAAAAATACATGACAAAAAAACCTGGAGAAGAAAAAGGACATGAAAAAACCTGGAGAAACAAAAAAAAAGGACATGACAAAACAACTTGGACTACAAAACAAAGGATATGATAAAACAACCTGGAGAAAAAAGAAGGACATGATAAAACAACCTGAAGTGAAAAAAGAAAGACTGGAGGAGAAAAAAAACAAAGGACATGATAAAACAACCTGGAGTGAAAAAAAAGGACATGAGAAAAAAACCAAAAAAAATACATGACAAAAAAACCTGGAGAAGAAAAAGGACATGACTAAACAACCTGGAGAAACAAAAAAAAAAAAAAAAGGACATGACAAAACAACCTGGAGAAACAAACAAAAAAAAAGGACATGACAAAACAACCTGGACTACAAAACAAAGGACATGATAAAACAACCTAGAAAAAAAAAAAGGACATGACAAACCAACCTGGAGAAACAAAAAAAAAAAAAAGGACATGACAAACCAACCTGGAGAAACAAAAAAAAAAGGACATGACAAAACAACCTGGACTACAAAACAAAGGACATGATAAAACAACCTGGAGAAACAAAAAAAAAGGACATGACAAACCAACCTGGAGAAACAAAAAAAAAATACATGACAAAAAAACCTGGAGAAGAAAAAGGACATGAAAAAACCTGGAGAACCAAAAAAAAAAGACATGACAAAACAACTTGGACTACAAAACAAAGGACATGATAAAACAACCTGGAGAAAAAAAAAAGGACATGATAAAACAACCTGAAGTGAAAAAAAGAAAGACTGGAGGAGAAAAAAAACAAAGGACATGATAAAACAACCTGGAGTGAAAAAAAAGGACATGAGAAAAAAAACCAAAAAAAATACATGACAAAAAAACCTGGAGAAGAAAAGGACATGACTAAACAACCTGGAGAAACAAAAAAAAAAAAAGGACATGACAAAAAAACCTGGAGAAACAAAAAAAAAGACATGACAACCAACCTGGAGAACAAAAAAAAATACATGACAAAAAAACCTGGAGAAGAAAAAGGACATGAAAAAACCTGGAGAACCAAAAGAAAAGACATGACAAAACAACTTGGACTACAAAACAAAGGACATGACTAAACAACCTGGAGAAACAAAAAAGACATGATAAACACCTGAAGTGAAAAAAAGAAAGACTGGAGGAGAAAAAAAACAAAGGACATGATAAAACAACCTGGAGTGAAAAAAAGGACATGAGAAAAAACCAAAAAAAATACATGACAAGAAAACCTGGAGAAGAAAAAGGACATGAGTAAACAACCTGGAGAAACAAAAAAAAAAAAAAAAGGACATGACAAAACAACCTGGAGAAACAAACAAAAAAAAAGGACATGACAAAACAACCTGGACTACAAAACAAAGGACATGATAAAACAACCTGGAGAAACAAAAAAGACATGACAAACCAACCTGGAGAAACAAAAAAGACACGATAAAAAAACCTGGAGAAGAAAAAGAAAGACTGGAGAAAAAAAAAACAAGGACATGAGAAACAACCTGGAGAACAAAAAAAAGAACATGATAAACAACCAAAAAAAAAAAAAAAGAAACTGATAAACAACCTGGAGTGAAAAAAGAAAAACTGAGAGCAAAAAACAAGAATAATAACCAACCTGGAGAACAAACAAGGACAGGATAAACCAACCTGGAAAAAAAAAAGACTGATAACCAACCGGGAGAAACAAAAAAGACATGATAAAACAACCTGAGAAACAAAAAAGGGAGACTGAAGAAAAAAAAAAAAAGACTGACAACAACCTGGCTACACAAAGAACATGATAAACACCTGGGAAAAAAAAAAGGACATGAAAACAACCTGAGAAACCAAAAAAAGGACATGACAAACCATCCTGGAGGAACAACCAAAAAAAAAAGACTCCAAAACACCGGCTAAAAAAACAAAGGACATGACAAACAACCTGGAGAAACAAAAAAGACATGACCAAACACCTGGAAACAAAAAAAAAGAAGACAAATACAAACAAACCTGAGAACAAAAAAAAAAAAGACATGAAAAACACCTGGAGTGAAAAGACATGAAAAAAAACCAAAAAAAATACATAAAAAAAAAACTGGAGAAGAAAAGGACATATAACAACTGAGAAACAAAAAAAAAAAAAAAAAGGACTGACAAAACAACTGGAGAAACAAACAAAAAAAAGACATGACAAAAAACCTGAACTACAAACAAAGACATGATAAAACACCTGAGAAAAAAAAAAGGACATACAAACAACTGGAGAAACAAAAAAAAAAAAAAGGACAGACAAACCAACCTGAGAAACAAAAAAAAAGGACAATGACAAAACAACCTGGACGACAAAAAAAACGACATGTAAACACCTGGAGAAAAAAAAAAAGGACATGACAACAACCGGGAAACAAAAAAAAAAACATGACAAAAAACCTGGAGAAGAAAAGGACTGAAAAAACTGGAAAAAAAAAAAAGACATACAGACAACTTGGACTCAAACAAAGACATGAATAAAACAACCGGAGAAAAAAAAGGACAGGATAAAACAAACTGAGTGAAAAAACAAAGACGGGAGGAGAAAAAAACAAAGGAAGGTAAAAAACCTGGAGTGAAAAAAAGCAATGAGAAAAAAACCAAAAAAATACGACAAAAAAACATGGAGAAGAAAAAGGACTAATAACAACCTGGAGAAACAAAAAAAAAAAAAGGAATGACAAAAAAACCTGCGAGAAACAAAAAAAAGGACAGACAAAACAACCTGGAGAAACAAAAAAAATACATGACAAAAACCGGGAAAAGAAAAAGGAATGAAAAAACATGGAGAACCAAAAAAAAAAACAGACAAACAACATTAACTACAAACAAAGGACATATAACAACATGAGAAAAAAAAAGGACTGATAAAACCCTGAAGAAAAAAAGAAAACTGGAGGAGAAAAAAACAAAGGACATGAAAAACACCGGAGTGAAAAAAGGACATGAGAAAAAACAAAAAAATACATGACAAAAAAACTGGAAGAAAAAGGACATACAAACAAACCTGGAAACAAAAAAAAAAAAAAAATGACAGACAAAAAAACCTGAGAAAACAAAAAAAAAAAAAAGGACATGACAAAACACCGGCTACAAAACAAAGGACATGAAAAACACCTGGAGAAAAAAAAAGGACATGACAACCACCTGGAGAACAAAAAAAAAAAAAAAAGACATGACAAAAAACTGGAAAAACAAAAAAAAAGGACTTAAACCACCTGGAGAAACAAAAAAAGACAATACAAACAACCTGGAAAACAAAAAAAAATACATGACAAAAAAACCGGAGAAGAAAAAGGAAGGACTAAACCTGAGAACAAAAAAAAAAAGGCATGCAAAAAAACCTGAGAAACAAAAAAAAGACATGAAACACCTGAGAAACAAAAAAAAAAACATACAAAACACCTGAGAACAAAAAAACAGGACTGACAAAACAACCTGAAAAAAAAAAAGGACATGACAAAACAACCGGAGAAAAAAAAGGACAGACAAACCAACTGGAGAAACAAAAAAAAAAAAAGAAAGGACAAACAAAACCAGGGAAACAAAAAAATACATGAAAAAAACCTGAAGAGAAAAAGGACATGAAAAAACCTGGAAACCAAAAAAAAAGACATGACAAACAACTTGGAACTACAAAACAAAGGACATGATAAACACCTGGAGAAAAAAAAAGACATGATAAAAACAACCTGAGTGAAAAAAGAAAACTGGAGGAGAAAAAAAAAAGACAAGATAAAAACCTGGAGTGAAAAAAAGAAATGAGAAAAAACCAAAAAAAATACATGACAAAAAAACCTGGAAGAAGAAAAAGGACATGACTAAACAACCTGGAGAAACAAAAAAAAAAAGGACATGACAAAAAAAACTGGAGAAACAAAAAAAAGGACATGACAAACCAACCTGGAGAAACAAAAAAAAAAATACATGACAAAAAAACCTGGAGAAGAAAAGGACATGAAAAAACCTGGAGAACCAAAAGAAAAGACATGACAAAACAACTTGACGACAAACAAAGGACAATAAAAAAACCTGGAAAAAAAAAAGGACAGATAAAACACCTGAAGTGAAAAAAAGAAAAGAAGAGGAGAAAAAAAACAAAGGCAATAAAACACCTGGGAAAAAAAAAGGACATGAGAAAAAAACCAAAAAATACATACAAAAAACCTGAGAAGAAAAAGACATGAATAACACCTGGAGAAAAAAAAACAAAAGAATGACAAAAAAAACTGGAAAACAAAAAAAAAAAAAGGAACTGACAAACAACCTGGACCAAAAAACAAAGGACATATAAACAACCTGAGAAAAAAAAGGACATGACAAACAACCTGGAGAAAAAAAAAAAAGACATGACAACCAACCTGAGAACAAAAAAAAATACATGACAAAAAAACTGGAGAAGAAAAAGAACATGAAAAAACCTGAGAACAAAAAAAAAGGAACAAAACAACTTGGACACAAAAAAAAGGACATCTAAAACAACCTGGAGAAAAAAAAAAGCGCATGATAAACAACCTGAAGTGAAAAAAGAAACACTGGAGAAAAAAAAAACAGGACAGGATAAAACAACATGAAAAGAAAAAAGAAAGACGGAGGAAAAAAAAACAAAGACATATAAACAAACCTGGAGTGAAAAAAAGGACATCGAAAAAACCAAAAAAATAACTGAAAGAAAACCTGGAGAAGAAAAGACATGACAAAACAACCTGGGAGAAACAAAAAAAAAAAAAGGACATGAAAAAAAAACCTGAAAAAAAAAAAAAAGACATGACAAAACACCTGGAATCAAAACAAAGGACAGAGAAACAACCTGGAGAAACAAAAAAAAAGGACATGACAAACCAACCCTGGAGAAACAAAAAAAAGGACATGACCAAACCAACCTGAGAAACAAAAAAAAAATACATGACAAAAAACCTGGAGAAGAAAAAAGGACATGAAAAACCTGGAGAACAAAAAAAAAGACATGACAAAACAACTTGGACTACAAAACAAGGGACATGAGAAAACAACCTGGAGAAAAAAAAAGGACATTAATAAAACAACCTGAAGTGAAAAAAAGAAAGAAGTGAGGAGAAAAAAACAAAGGACATGATAAAACAACCTGGAGTGAAAAAAAGACATTATAAAAACCAAAAAATACATGACAAAAAAACCGGAGAAGAAAAAGGACATGACTAAAAACCTTGAGAAACAAACCAAAAAAGACATGACAAAACAACCTGGAAAAAACAAAGGACAAGGACAAAACAACCGGAGAAGAAAAAAGTAACATGATAAAACAACCTGGAGAACAAAAAAAAAAAAAAAGGACATGAGAAAACAACCTGGAGAAAAAAAGATAACTGATAAAAACCAACCTGGAGAAACAAAAAGGAACTGATAAAACAACGTGGAGAAAAAAAACAAGGAAAATGATAAACAAACGGGAGAAAAAAAACAAAGGACGATGATAAAACAACCTGGAAAACAAAAGAAGACATGACAAAACAACCTGGAAAGAAACAAAAAAGGAACTGAGAAGAAGAAAAAAAAAAAGGACATGGAGAAAACACTTGGAGAAACAAAAAAAGACATGACAAAAGACCTGGAGAAACCAAAAAAGGGACAGGAACAAAACAACCTGGAGAAACAAAAAAAGAACATGACAAAACAACCTGGAGAAACAAAAAAGACATGACAAAACAACCTGGACTACAAAACAAAGGACATGACAAAACAACCTGGAGAAACAAAAAGGACATGATAAAACAACCTGGAGAAGAAAAAGTACATGATAAAACAACCTGGAGAAACAAACAAAAAAAAAAAAGGACATGATAAAACAACCTGGAGAAGAAAAAGTACATGATAAACCAACCTGGAAAAACAAAAAAGGACATGATAAAACAACGTGGAGAAAAAAAACAAGGACATGATAAAACAACCTGGAGAAACAAAAAGAAGACATGACAAAACAACCTGGAGAAACAAAAAAGGGAGACTGAAGAAGAAGAAAAAAAAGAAAAGGACATGAGAAAACAACTTTTAGAAACAAAAAAAGACATGACAAAACAACCTGGAGAAACAAAAAAGGACATGACAAAACAACCTGGACTACAAAACAAAGGACATGATAAAACAACCTGGAGAAACAAAAAAGGACATGACAAACCAACCTGGAGAAACAAAAAAAAAGGACATGACAAACCAACCTGGAGAAACAAAAAAAAAATACATGACAAAAAACCTGGAGAAGAAAAAGGACATGAAAAACCTGGAGAAACAAAAAAAAGGACATGACAAAACACTGACGACAAAACAAAGGACTGAATAAAACAACCCTGGAGAAAAAAAAGGACATGATAAAACAACCTGAGTGAAAAAAAAGAAGACTGGAGGAAAAGAACAAAGGAACAATGATAAACAACCTGGAGTGAAAAAAGGACTGAGAAAAAACCAAAAAATACATGACAAAAAAACCTGGAGAAGAAAAAGGACATGGAACTAACAACCTGGATAAACAAAAAAAAAAAAAAAGGACATGAACAAAAAACCTGGAGAAACAAAAAAAAAGGACATGACAAAAAAACAACTGGACCTACAAAACAAAGGACATGAGAAACACAACCTGAGAAACAAAAAATGACATGACAAACCAACCTGGAGAAACCAAAAAAAAAATGACAACAAACCAACCTGGAGAAACAACAAAAAAAAATACATGACAAAAAAACCTGGAGAAGAAAAAGGGGACAATGAAAAAAACGCCTGGAGACCAAAGAAAAGGACTGACAAAACAACTTGGACTACAAAACAAAGGACATGATAAAACAACCGTGGAGGAAAAAAAAGGACAATGATAAACAACCTAAGTGAAAAAAGAAAGACTGGAGGAGAAAGAAAACAAAAGACATGATAAAACAACCTGAGTGAAAAAAAAGGACATGAGAAAAAAACCAAAAAAATTACTTACAAAAAAACCTGGAAAGAAAAAGGACATGACTAAACAACCTGAGAAAAAAACAAAAAAAAAGGACATGACAAAAAACCTGGAGAAACAAAAAAAAAAAAAGGACAGGACAAAAACCTGGACTACAAAACAAAGGACATGATAAAACAACCTGGAGAAACAAAAAAGGACATACAAAGCCAACCTGGAGAAACAAAAAAAAGGACATGACAAACAACCTGGAGAAACAAAAAAAAAACATGACAAAAAAAACATGGAGAAGAAAAAAAGGACATGAAAAACCTGGAGAAACATAAAAAAAAGGACATGAACAAAACAACTTGGACTAACAAAACAAAGGACAATGGTAAAACAACCTGGAGAAAAAAAAAAAGGACATGGATAAAACAACCTGAAGTGAAAAAAAGAAAGACTGGAGGAGAAAAAAAACAAAGGACATGATAAAACAACCTGAAGTGAAAAAAAGAAAGACTGGAGGAGAAAAAAAACAAAGGACATGATAAAACAACCTGGAGTGAAAAAAAAGGACATGACAAACCAACCTGGAGAAACAAAAAAAAAGGACATGACAAACCAACCTTGAGAAACAAAAAAAAAATACATGACAAAAAAACCTGGAGAAGAAAAAAGACATGAAAAAACCTGGAGGAAACAAAAAAGGACATGACAAAACAACTTTTGGACTACAAAACAAGGACATGATAAAACAACTGGAGAAAAAAAAATGCACATGAGAAAGAAGCGAACCTGAAGTTGAAAAAAGAAAGACTTGAGGAGAAAAAAAACAAAGGAAATGATAAAACAGAAACCTGAAGTGAAAAATAAAGACTGGAGGAGAAAAAAAAAACAAAGGACATGAATAAAAACAACATGTAGGGAAAAAAAAGGACATGAGAAAAAACAAAAAAAATACATGACAAGAAACCTGGAGAAGAAAAAGGACATGAACCCCCACCCTTTTAAACACCTGGAGAAACAAAAAAAAAAAAAAGGACATGACAGAAAAACCTGGAGAAACAAAAAAAAAAGTACATGAAGACAAAACAACCGGGGACTACGAAACAAAGGACATTGGAGAAAAACAACCTGAGAAACAAAAAAGGACATGACAAACCAACCTGGAGAACAAAAAAAGGACATGACAAACCGAGCCTGAGAAACAAAAAAAAATACATGACAAAAAAACCTGGAGAAGAAAAAAGGACATGAAAAACCTGGAGAAACAAAAAAAAAGGACATGACAAAACAACTTGACCTAACAAAAAACAAAGGAATGATAAAACAACCCGATAAAAAAAAAGGACATGATAAAACACTGAATGAAAAAAGAAGACTGAGGAAGAAAAAAAACAAAGGACATATAAAACACCTGGAGTGGAAAAAAAGGACATGAAAGAAAAAAACCAAAAAATAACATGACGAAAAAAACCTGGAAAAGAAAAGGACATGACTAAACAACCTGAGAAACACAAAAAAAAAAAATGACAGTGACAAAAAAAAACTGGAAAAGAAAAAGGACATGATAACAACCTGGAGAAACAAAAAAGGAATTACAAACCAACCTGGAGAAACAAAAAAAAAGGACTGAAAAAACAACCATTGGACTACAAAACAAGACAGGATAAAACAACCTTGAGAAACAAAAAAGGACAGGACAAAACCACCTGGAGAAACAAAAAAAAAGGACATGACAAAACCAACCTGTAGAAACAAAAGAAAGAATACATGACAAAAAAACATGGAGAAAGAAAAAGGACATGAAAAAACCTGGAGACCAAAAAAAAAGACATTGACAAAACAACTTGGACGACAAAACCAAGGACATATAAAACACCTGGAAGAAAAAAAAAAAGGACAAATGATAAACAACATGAGTGAAAAAAAGAAAAGACTGGAGGAGAAAAAAACAAAGGGACATGATAAACCCTGGAGTGAAAAAAAAGGACATGAGGAAAAAAAACCAAAAAAAAATAACATGACAAAAAACCTGGAGAGAAAAAAGGACATGACTAACAACTGGAGAAACAAACAAAAAAAAAAAAGACATGACAAAACAAACCTGGACTAAAAACAAAGGAAGGACAAAAACAACCTGAGAAACAAAAAGGACTGACAAAAACAACCTGGAAAGAAAAGTAAATGTAAAAGCACCTGGAGAACAAAAAAAAAAAAAAAGGACATGATAAAACAACCTGGAGAAAAAAAAGTACATGATAAACCAACCTGGAGAAACAAAAAAGGACATGATAAAACAACGTGGAGAAAAAAAACAAGGACATGATAAAACAACGTGGAGAAAAAAAACAAGGACATGATAAAACAACCTGGAGAAACAAAAAAGGGAGACTGAAGAAGAGAAAAAAAAAAAAAGGACATGAGAAAACAACTTGGAGAAACAAAAAAAAGACATGACAAAACAACCTGGAGAAACAAAAGTGACATGACAAAACAACATGGAGAAACAAAAAAGAACATGGACAAAACAAACCTGGAGAAACAAAAAGACATGACAAACAACCTGACTACAAAACAAAGGACATGACAAAACAACCTGGAGAAACAAAAAGGACATGACAAAACAACCTGGAGAAACAAAAAGGACATGACAAAACAACCTGGAGAAGAAAAAGTACATGATAAAACAACCTGGAGAAACAAACAAAAAAAAAAAAAAAAAAGGACATGATAAAACAACCTGGAGAAAAAAAAGTACATGATAAACCAACCTGGAAAAACAAAAAAGGACATGATAAAACAACGTGGAGAAAAAAAACAAGGACATGATAAAACAACCTGGAGAAACAAAAAGAAGACATGACAAAACAACCTGGAGAAACAAAAAAGGGAGACTGAAGAAGAAGAAAAAAAAGAAAAGGACATGAGAAAACAACTTTTAGAAACAAAAAAAGACATGACAAAACCAACCTGGAAGAACAAAAAGGACATACAAACAACCTGGACTACAAAACCAAAGGTACATGATAAAACAACCTGGAGAAACAAAAAAAGACATGACAAACCAAACTGAAGAAACAAAAAAAAAAGGAAATGACAAACCTCCTGGAGAAACAAAAAAAAAAATACATGAACAAAAACCTGGAGAGAAAAAGGACATGAAAAAACCGGAGAAACAAAAAAAAGGACATGACAAAACAACTTGGACTACAAACAAAGGACATGATAAAACAACCTGGAGAAAAAAAAGGACATGATAAAAACACCTGATGGAAAAAAGACTGGAGAGAAAAAAAACAAAGGACATGATAAAAACAACAACCTGAGTGAAAAAAAAGGACTGAGAAAAAAACCAAAAAAAAACATGACAAAAAAACCTGGAGAAGAAAAAGGACACGACTAAACAACCGGGAGGAAACGAAAAAAAAAAAAGGACATGACAAAAGCAACCTGAAAAAAAAAAAAAAAAAAAAAAAAAAAAAGGACATGACAAAACAACCTGGAGAAACAAAAAAAAAAAAGGACATGACAAAATAACCTGGACTACAAAACAAAGGACATGATAAAACAACCTGGAAGAGAAAAAAAAAGGACATACAACAAACCTGGAGAACAAACAAACAAA
Source organism: Amphilophus citrinellus (assembly GCA_013435755.1). Lineage (NCBI taxonomy): Eukaryota > Metazoa > Chordata > Actinopteri > Cichliformes > Cichlidae > Amphilophus > Amphilophus citrinellus. The sequence goes on from JACBYM010000831.1 coordinate 45,314, forward strand.
AAAAGGACAGGACAAACCACCTGTAGAAACAGAAAAAAAAGACTGACAAAACAACTGGACTACAAAACAAAGGACATGATAAACAACCTGGAGAAACAAAAAAGGACATGACAAACCAACCCTGGAGAAAACAAAAAAAAAGGACATGACACCAACCTGGAGAAACAAAAAAAAAGACATGACAAAAAAACCTGGAGAGGAAAAAGGACAATGAAAAAACCTGGAGAACCAAAAAAAGACATGACAAAACAACTTGGACTACAAAACAAAGGACATGGATAAAACAACCTGGAGAAAAAAAAGGACATGATAAACAACTGAAGTGAAAAAAGAAAGACTGGAGGAGAGAAAAACAAGGACATGATAAAACAACCTGGATTGAAAAAGTCCATGAAAAAAAAACCAAAAAAAATAACAGGACAAAAAAACCTGGAGGAAGAAAAAGGACTGACTAAACACCTTGAGAACAAAAAAAAAAAAAGGACATGACAAACAACATGAGAAACAAAAAAAAAAAAAAAAAAAAAAAAAAGGACATGACAAAACAACCTGGAGAAACAAAAGAAAAAAAAAAAGGACTGACAAAACAACCTGGACTACCAACATAGATGATATATAAAGACAACCTGGAGAAAAAAAAGGACATGAAAAACCACCCGCTTGAGAAACACACAAAAAGGACATGACAAACCAACCTGGAGAAACAAAAAAAAAAGGACATGACAAAACAACCTGGACTAGCAAAAACAAAGGAACATGATAACCAACCTGGAGAAACAAAAAAGGACATGACAACCAACCTGGAGAAACAAAAAAAAAAAGGACATGACAAACCAACCGGGAGAACAAAAAAAAATACATGACAAAAAAAACCTGGAGAAGAAAAAAGACATGAAAAAACCTGGAGAACCAAAAAAAAGACATGACAAAACAACTTGGACTACAAACAAAGGACATGATAAAACAGCCTGGAGAAAAAAAAAGGACATATAAAACAACCTGAAAGTGAAAAAAGACTGAGAAAAAGACCAAAAAAAATACATGACAAAAAAAACCTGAGAAGAAAAAGGACATGACTAAACAACCTGGAGAAACAAAAAAAAAAAAGAAATACAAAAAAAAAAAACAAAAAAAAAAAAAAAAAAAAAAAAAAAAGGGACATGACAAGACAACCTGGAGAAACAAAAAAAAAAAAAAGGACAGGCAAACAACCTGGACTACAAACAAAGACATAGAAACAACCTGGAGAAAAAAAAAAGGAAATGACAAAGCAACGCTTGAGAAACAAACAAACAAAAAAAATGACATGTCAAACCAACCTTGAGAGAACAAAAAAAAAAGACATGACAAAACAACCTGGAACTACAAAAACAAAGGACATGATAAACAACCGGAAAACAAAAAGGACATGACAAACCAACCTGGAGAAACAAAAAAAAGGACATGACAAACCAACCTTGAGAAACAGAAAAAAAAAATAACATGAACAAAACCCTTGAGAAGAAAAAGGACATGGAAAAAAACCTGTGAACAAAAAAAAAAGACATGACAAAACAACTTGGACTACAAAACAAGGACATGATAAAACAACCTGGAGAAAAAAAAAGGACAGGATAAAACAACCTGAGTGAAAAAAAGAAAGACTGGAGGAGAAAAAAAACAAAGGACGTGATAAAACAACCGGAGTGAAAAAAAGGAAATGAGAAAAAAAAACCAAAAAAAATACATACAAAAAAACCTGGAGAAGAAAAAGGACATACTAAACAACCTGGAGAAAAAACAAAAAAAGGACATGACAAAACAACCTGGACGTACAAAACAAAGGACATTAAGAAACACCTGGAGAAACAAAAGTACATGACAAAACAACCTGGGAGAAGAAAAGTACGAGATAAACAACCTGGAGAACAAAAAAGGGCATGACAAAACACATGGAGAAACAAAAAAAAAAAAAAAAAAAAAAAAAAAGACATGCCAAAACAACCTGAGAAACAAAAAAAAAAAAAGGACATGACAAAACAACCTGGACTACAAAACAAAGAGGACAAATGATAAAAACAAACCTGGGAACAAGAAAGGACAGACAAACCAACAATGGAAGAAACAAAAAAAAAGGACATAAAAACCAACCTGGAGAAACAAAAAAAAAAATAATGACAAAAAAACCTGAGAGAAAAAGGACAGGAAAAACCTGGAGAACCAAAAAAAAAGACAAAGGACAAACAACTTGTGGACTACAAAACAAGGACATGATAAAACAACCTGGAGAAAAAAAAAAAGTAACTGAAAATAAAACCACCTAAGTGTAAAAAAAAGGAAAGACTTTGGGGAGGAAAACAAACAAAGACATGAGAAAACAAACCTTGAGTGAAAACAAAGGAGCAGGAGAAAAAAAAACCAAAAAATACATGACAAAAAAACCTGGAGAAGAAAAAGGACATGACTAAACAACCTGGAGAAACAAACAAACAAAAAAAAAGGACATGACAAAACAACCTGGACTACAAAACAAAGGACATGACAAAACAACCTGGAGAAACAAAAAGGACATGACAAAACAACCTGGAGAAGAAAAAGTACATGATAAACCAACCTGGAGAAACAAAAAAGGACATGATAAAACAACGTGGAGAAAAAAAACAAGGACATGATAAAACAACGTGGAGAAAAAAAACAAGGACATGATAAAACAACCTGGAGAAACAAAAAGAAGACATGACAAAACAACCTGGAGAAACAAAAAAGGGAGACTGAAAAAAAAAAAAAAAAAAGGACATGAGAAAACAACTTGGGAGAAACAAAAAAAAGAACTGAACAAAACAACCTTGGAGAAACAAAAAAGGACATG